>JAQQSW010002699.1:0-14882 GCA_028646575.1 Pseudocheirus occidentalis
CTCAGCCAATAGCATTCTTCCACGTCAACAGGGGAATTCACACCTTTTCTTTTTTTTTTCACACCTTTTCACCAATGGACAGAGTTCTATACTTAGCCCTAAGTTACTAGGATCTACTTAACCCTAAGTATCTGATCTACTTAGCCCTAAATATCAAACAAATTGATTACCATTACACCTCCTTGTACAACTCCTTCTGAGGAGGGGCCAAGAGTCCCCACTCCCCTGGGGTGAAGTCCACAGCCACGTCCTGGAATGTCACCAACTCCTACATCACAAAAAATTACAAAATTTAGACTTGAAGGAGACTCCAGAATTCACGTAGTATAATTTTCCTCAGGCGAGAGAAGACTGAAGTGCAGAAAGGGGATTCACTCAGTGCTTGTACCTTTCACGAGTGGCAGAGTCAGCTCTTGAAACCACAGTCAATAAGAAGCCAGTGGAATGTTGAGAAAAGCATTTCACATGATGAATTGGAATAAAGTTTTAAAGGTCTTCCTACAGGATGAGCTTCCCTGTGGAATGTGTGTGAAAGTAAGTATTAGAACTCTGAGGCAGCAGGATCTGGGAAAGAGAAATAGAGATGATGCGAATTCCTTCCTCGTCAGATTCTGTAGGGAGTTTGTGAGAAGCTCATGTGTACAGGGTATTCTGGAAAGAGAAAAGAAATGTCTGTGTGATTATAGAAAGGAGAGAAAAGAAAGAAAAGGTCTGCTTCATTTCCTGAGAAGCTGAAACCAAGTCTTCTCTAGACCTAACATGGGAAGGATGCATAAGACATAGTAATGACCATCAGGACTGAACTGAGGGATATGAGACTTTCTAGCCAAGTAAAGCAGAATTAGCTGTTGTCACTTTGAGCTGTTGTCACCTTAAGGCTGCCCTGGTGTAATGGGCCATGGCCAAAACATCTCATGCCTTTGCTTTATGATTACTTTCATTCAGCAATAGCACATATTTTTTTTAGTATAATATTGATAATATTTTGGTATAATATTTATAATATGGTTATTCATTTTTGTTTCTCTTTGTGAACAAAGAGGACGAAATGAGATTCATATGACAGGGTCGATGTGTGTCTGGCCACGGATGATCAGAGTAATGGGGCTCACATGGTTCTACCAGAGGCTCAGTGCAACAAGTCCATGTGAACATCTGGGGTGAAGATGGCTCTACATTTGCAAATCTTCCCATTCTTTTGAGTTACTGCAATTCTGCTTTGCTCACATGGCACAGCACATTCTTTCAGTTGGGCACGTTATGGGGGAGGGGTGGGTGTCATCCTTTGACAGTGTTTCCCATGTCTCCCAACTGATTACAGAGTTGTCCAGAGAGACTTTGGAAATTTCTTTTAATCACTTCCTGGAATCACTATGTCAGAGCCTTCTTTGCATGATTTCTCCAAAAACAGTCTTTATGAAAATATCATTTTGGCATCTGAAAAACATGGCCAGCTCAACTGAAGTTGCCCTCTACCAGTAAGAGAAGGAAAAAAAAGGGGAAATTATCTAACATAAAAGAGGAACAGAAGAGCAGTTACACTGAAGGGAAGATGGGAAGGAATGAGTTGATCCTTACTCTTATGCAAATTGGCTCAAAGAAGGAATCATGTACATGGTCAGTTGATTATAGAAATTATCTCATCCTACACAGAAATAAAAAGGGACAGGGATGGGGTTTGGGGAAAGGAAGGACAATTTCATGGAGGTACTGGTCATAAATAAATCACTGGTGAAGAAGTATAACATGAAAAGTGAGACAGAGGATACACAACAGGAAAATGTGATGAATGTGATGAAAAATATACAATTATTTATCATAAGTATAAAAATGAATTTAATGAACTTACCCATAAAGGGAAGTGGATAGCAGAATGAATTAAAAAACAGAATCCTACAATATATGGTTTATCAGAAATATATTGGAAGCAGAGATATGCACAGAGTGAAAGGTAAGGGGCTGGAGCAGAAACATAGGCACCAAATTTATAGCATCTAAGTTTGAAAGAACAACTTAAATGAGTTATACAAGGAAATAGACAATAAACGATAGGAGGTGGGGGACCTCAACTTTCCCCTCTCACAATTAGATAAATCTAACAAAAAATAAATTAGAAAGACAAAGACATTAATAAATTGTAGACAACTTAGGTCACTGGGCCCTTGGAGAAGGCACTACACGGCATTTATACAAAAATTGCCTTTGGATTAGAGCATAAAAACCTTACCATCAAATACAGAGAAGCAGAAATATGAAATGCATACCAATCAGATCATAATACAATACACGGCATTCACTAAAATGCACTGAAAAGATCAATTACAAATTGATCTAATCCAAAAGAATAAATGTATCAAAGAACAAATCAAAGAAATAATAATAATTCCTTTAAGGTAATGAAAACAGACACCATAGCAACATTTCTGGGATGCAGTGAAAGCAGTCCTTGTGGGAAATTTTATACATGCAAGCAGTTGCATCAATCAAATAGAGAAAAAAAAATAGATCAATGAATAGGACATATTTCTAAAAACACGAGAAAAAGAACAAATTAAAAACTCCCAATTAAGCACCAAAATCGAAATTCTAAAAATCAAAAAAGAGATTAATAAAATTAAAAGTAGGAAAACCTTTGAAATCATAAATAAAACTTTTTTTATGAAAAAAAAAAGCCAACACAATAGATGAACCATTGGTTAAAGAGATTTTGAAAAAACAAAAGAAAAACAAATTCCTTGAATAAAAATAAATGAAATAAAAAAATAAAAACAATCATTAGGATCTAATGTGCCCAAATATATGCCAAGAAATCTGATAATCAATTTGAAATGCATGAATATTTACAAAAATGTAAATTGTCCAGATTAGCAGAAGAGGAAATAGAATACCCAATACCAGAAAAATGAAATCTAACAAGCCATCAATGGACTCCCTAAGAAAAAAATCTCTAGGACTAGATGGATGTGGAGAGAATTTTGCAAAACAATTAAAAAACAATCAATTCCAAAACTACATGAACTATTTGGAAAAAAGAAAACAAGATGCCTTATATCAAACACATATGTTGCTGAGATCTAAACCGGGAAGTATGAAATCTCAGAAGGAAAATACAGACAACTTGCCGTACAATATTGATAGAATATTTTTAAACACAGTACCAGCAAGGAGATAACAGCAATAAAAGTCACAAGAACTGTACACTATGACCAGGAGAGATTTATACCAGAAATGGAGGATGGCCTCAGCGTTAGGGGAAACATCAGCAAAATTGAGCACACATCCATAACATCACACAAAGAAATCATATGGTCATTGCAACAGATGCAGAAAAAGTCATTGACAAAGTACAAAACTCATTCCTCTTAAAGGCACTGGAGAACATAGGGAAAAAATAGAACTTTTTATATAAAAATAAATAAGACCTGTATAAATTTGTCCACAAGCGTTATCTGTTATGGGGATAACTTAGAAAACTTCCCAGGCAGATCAGGGGTGGAGCAAGGTTACCCAGTATCACCACTATTAGGCGCTATTGTACTAGAAATGCTACCTGGAGCAATGAGAGGAGAAAAAAAAGAAATGAAAGGAATTAGAATAAGCAACAAGAAAACAAACCTCTCCCTATATGAAGGTATGATCCTATACTTAGAGAATCCTGGAGAATCAAAAAAAAAGTACTAAAAACAATGAACAATTTTGGCCAACTTACAAGATATAAAATAAACCCATATAAATGATTGACATTGCTATATATTACCCACAAAATTCCAGCAGCAAAAGAGACACCGAGAAATTCCATTTAAAGTAACTGTGGACAAAAGAAAATACCTAGAATTCCCTCTTCCAAGACAAACCCAGGAATTATAAGAACACAATTACAAAACATTTTCTCACAAATCAAGTCAGATCTAAACAAATGGAAAGTTATGAACTTGCATATGGGTGGGTTCAGTCAATAAAATGAAATGACAGCTCTTCCTAAATTATCAATGCATTCAGGGCTAGACCTCTCCCCAAACTCTTAGGATAAAAAAGTTAGGAAACCTAGAAAATAATATGGTAAAAACTAGGTACAAACCCATATCTAACATCTGCTAAGGTCAAAATGGGTCCATGGTTTAGACATAAAAGATGGTACTATAAGCAAATTGAGGGAGCAGGCAGTAGTTTACCTGTCAGATCTATGGATAAAGAAAGGACATACCACCAAAGAACAGACATTACACATTCCTAGACATAAAACAGATCATTTTGATTGTATTAAAATAAAAAGTTTTTTACAGGAACAAAATCAAGGCAACCAATATTAGAAGGAAAGAAGACAACTGAAATAAAATTACAGCAAGATCTCTGATAAAGGCCTCATTTCTCAAGTATATAGAGAACTGACTCAAAGTTATAAGAACAAGACCCAATTGATGCATGGTCAAAGGATGGGAACATGTAGGTTCAAGGTGAAAAAAAAAGTCAAAGCTAGTTATAGTGCTATAAAAAAGCTCTAAATTCATATAGATTAGAGAAATACAAATTTAAACAATTCTGAGATACCACCTCACACCTATTAAATTAGAGAAGGAAAATAATAAATATTGGAAGGAAGTAGGAAAACTGGGACACTAATACACGCTTTGGGGAGTTGTGAACTGAACCAACAATTCTGGAGAGCAATTTAGAAGTATACTGAAAGGGCTATAAAACCATGCAGGCTCTTTTATGTAACAAAAACACAAATAAGTCAGTATCCCAAAGATTTTTTTTTTTTACAGAAAAGGACCAATTTTTAGAAGTGTATTAAGAATAGCTCTTTTTGTGGTAGCAAAGAACTAGAAACTGAGGAGATGCCCATTAATGGGGACTTCTTTACAACTGGGGTATAGAATTGCAATGGAATGTGATTGTGCTATAAGAAATGACAAACAGGATGACTTCAGAAGCACCTAGAAAGACTTACATAAACTGATGCAGAGTGAAATGAGCAGAACCAGGAGAACATTATACGCAGTAACAGTACCATGATAATTTAAATAACAGTGAATAACTTACTATTCTCACAATAACAAGATCTGAGACTATCTCAAAGGGCTCAGGATGAAAAATGCTTTCCCCATCCACAGAAAGAACTGAGAATGAACACATACTTAAAGCCTATTTTTCACTTCCTTTCTTTTTGATTTAAGTTGTTTTTTTCTTCACAAAATTACTCATATGGAAATACTTTACATAATTTCACATATATTCTCTTTGTAATTGTTTATACGCTGTGGGAGGGGCAAGAGGTAAAAGGCAGGTAGTATCCTGGAAATTGAAATTTTAGGGGAAAAAATGAATGTTAAAAAGGTTTTATATGTCACTGGGGAAAAATAAAACATTATTTTAATATTAATTAATAAATTAATTGTTTCATTTTAATTTAATTAAAAATAACAATTATTAATAAGTTAATATTAATTTAATAATTAATGCTAATATCCAATGGCAGGGAGGTTGCCAGTATATAGAGCACGAAGTCAAGAGTGAGGATGACCATGAGTGAGATTTGTTCAACCTCAGACACTTACAAGCAATGTGACTACCGGGATGTCACTTAAACCTTTCTGCATCAGTTCCTGGGGAAGGAAATGGCAAACCCTTCTAATATCTGAGCCAAGAAAATCCCAAGGAATATCACCAAGAGTCAGACCTGATTTGAACAATTAAAAAGTAACAACAAATAGCTATTCCCCAATAGATAAATGGTCAAAGGATCTGAACACAAAATTCTCAGCAGAACTCCCAAGTATTTCCAACCACAGAAAAAATGCTCCAAACCACTAATAGGAGCAAACCAAAACAACACTGAGGCTTCACCTCATACTCTGCAAAACTGAGAAAAATGTGAAAAAGCAGCAGCAATCAGTGTAGGAGGGCTTATGGGGAGATGGGCAGACCAGGACAATGCTGGGGGAGTGAGGAATGGTAAAAGATCATGAAGGTCTCAGTTCAAATCCAGCCTCACACACTTATTGGTTGTGTGGCCCTGGTAAGTCACTGAAACTCCCTTTGCCTTCAGTTTCCTGAACTGTGAAATAAAGATAAGAAAAACACCTCCCGTAGAGGACTGTTGGGAAGAAGATCAAAATTGGATTTTGGAGAGAACATAAATCACTCTATTGTGTCTTTCCCTTTGAACCTGATGGCTCCTTGACAAGAACTGAGGGTCTCCTTCTGTACCTCCTTTTTCCCCACTGGAAAAGAAAACTCTCAGGACTCTGAACAGTTCCCCAAATCAGCCCTTTTCCTATATCCTCTCTAACAAAGGAAGGCTCTTCACAAATGCTAATGGACAAATAGCTAAAGAAGAGATTCTTTGGCCTGGTACAAACACCTCTGCTAAGGGCCTGAGAATCTATGAGTGTGACCCAGAAGCCAACTTCACCTGTTTTCTTGAGTTGCGATATTTTACAGAAACACTAGATCAGAGTATGCCCAGGACCCTGCCCCCCAGTCCCATCTCGTACTATTTGCTCCTCTCAGCCCTCACTACCCTCTCACTGTACCCTTGAGAGTTAAACCAGCTACAAGACAGGAGGGATCAGTGTGCACCAGACAGATGGTGCAGCTCAGACCCTGGATGACCAGCAGAGCATCCAGCCTTCAAGGCCTGGCAGGGAGAGCTTGGCCAAAGGAGCAAAGGGGAGGGAGAGGCAGTTCTAAATATGTGGGGGAGGGGTGCTAGGCATGGATAGAGGGGGGCAAAGAGGACAGAGTAATGAGTGGTCTTCCTTGTCCGATCATGAGGGAAACAAACAGACAAAAAAAACCCCGCACACAGTAGGGCAGCAATTTAGATGGGGGAGTGGGGATGGTTAGTGTTTGTGATGCCAAAGTACCGAGAATCAGTTCAAAATACAGGAGAGAGCAGGGCAGTGTTGGTACTACTGTTTTCAGTTTCCTGGCTATTTTTGTAAAGTCACAATCCTTAGGTAGGGCATTGCCAGCCTCACAGACAGTCCTCTAGGTCTACAGAAATGGTCTCTTTGGCTGATGTTGGTCCAGTCTGAGGACAGAAGGCACTCACCTGGGCTGGGGGTCTGCAGTTCCCAGGGATCATTCCCTCTGGCTGCAGACTCCCTGCTTGGGCCAGGCCTGGGTCTTCTGTCAGCTGAGCTGGTGAGGGAGAAGGATCCCAGAGGGAAAGAGTCTTACCCTTTTCTTGCAAGTTAGAAGGCAGACCTACAAAGGGATTAACAAAGGGTTAGGCCCTTCCCTTGGGACCTTCTTCAGATTAACAAGAGGCAGAAGGGGCCTGGGATCCCAGGTGGGAGACCAGTCAGAGCCTTAATGGCTCCAGAATCAGAGATCTCCTTCCAGATGGTCCTCTACCCTCCAGGCACCCCACTCCCTAAATAACACACAGACACATTACCTAGACAATTTCTTGATCCAAAGAGGAGGGAAGCTTAGGAAATGTGGGGATAGGAGGGCTCTGGGGTGGAGGCACCAGGGAATGACCAGGGGAAGCCTGAGGCTAAGATACCACATCCAGTGTGGGCTTCAGGTCCCTGGCAGGAGGCCTGAGGGCTCTGAAAAAAGATGGGGTATGTGAGCAGGAGGCCTGGGGAAAGGGAACACAGCTGAAGTATTGGAGGAAGACATTCTAACCCGGCTCATAGCCGGGAGATCAGGGACACTGCAGTGAGGGCTCAAGGGGCACACTGAGCTGGAGAAAGCAAGAGGACTATGTCCTAGGGTCTAATTAGGAGCTGGGGAGGACTCCAGGGATGCTCTAGAAGAACTTAGGCCTGGAATCCCTCAAGGGAGACCAGACACAGGGAGAGAGTGCCCGGGATCTGATAAGGAAGCAGTCCAGTGGCTGTAGGGTCAGGGGAAAGAAAGCAGCCAGGAGCTTTGTTTGCTGCATCCAAAGGAGGGTCCTCAGGGTAGGCAAGACTTTTGGGTCTTACAAGGGGGGATGGGTCTGAAGGAAGAACTACCGAAGTCTCTAAAAGCTGGGGCAGGGAAACAAGACTGTAGACTCCCTGTGGTTAAGATCTGAATTTTGGGAAAGAGTGACCCAGTGATAAACCCTAGGAAGGTGTCCCTGGAAATCTGGAAAGTAATTGGGAATCTGGAAAGAGACAGTTGCAGGCAGCTCAGACAACAGCCAATCCTGGAGGCAGCATGGTCCCTGCTAAACCCAGAAGACACTCACCACATGGTCAGATGAGGACGATGAGACCCAAGGACTGGAGTAGCAGAAGCTGTTAAGTGTGGATGGGGGTCTGTACCCACAGCTCCTTCCAGAAGGCAGAGGGATCTCAGCTCCAGGGAAGAAGGCAAGAATCCTTCAGTTGCAATTCAAGAAGGTAGAGAGATCTCAGCCCAAGTTCCAGTTTTCAGCCAACCCCCTCTGGGAAGGTCCTCCTACCCTCTGCCCAGCCCCTGAGGTTCCAGGGTGGGCCTTTTCCTCCAATCATCCATGGGGCAGGAACTCAGGACCCCACCTGCCTCTCCTCCCCAAGTCCTGCCCTCCAGCACCTGGAATACCTGGGCCTAAGCATGAGACCTCTCAGGCCCAAGATCCCTCCGGGCCTCCAAACTGCACCCCAGAGCTCTAATTCTACCAGGTCCACCGCCCACCAGGCTGGCCAGGTCAGAGATCCCATCCTCCTCCTTGCCTCCACCACCTGATTTCTTATTGCAGGAAGGACGTGCCACTGTCCTAGTACTGAGGGCTAGAACAAGGAAGAGGCAACTAGAGATTTGAGACTGCCAAGAGATTCACAATGAAATGGACCTTACTTGCAAAACACAGGTTGTTAAAAAAAAAAATGTAGCCACTTTGCTCATCACATTTCTCCTCATCTACATTAGAGTGTGGGCTCCTTTAATGTCAGATGTGCTCTCCCAGGAGCATAACTGGCATGTCTGACACTGTGGGTAGATTTGCCATTAACGCAGAATGCACTTAAAAGTGGCCTTTAAGGGGATGTGTTTAGGAGCTATGAGAACAAAAAGTCAGTGTAACCAGATTCTCCCTTGTGTCACAACTGACATCAGAGTTCTTGAGAGAGTCCTTGGGAATGTCCTGGTATCATTTCTTCTGACCACCTTGTGAGCACCTTCCTCCCATGAGTTTTCCATAAAATAGTCTTTTAGGCAAACACTCTTTTGGCATTTGAACAGCCTGGCCAGTCTACCAGAGCTGTGCTCTGTGCAGCTGAGCGGGAGTGCTTGGCTGTCCAGCCTGAGGAAGGACCTCAGTGTCTGGTCCCTTATCCTGCCAGGTGACCTTCAGAATCTTCCTAAGACCATTCAGTGTCCTGGCACAACGCTGGCAGACTGCCAGGTCTCACAGGCATACAACACTGAGGTCAGCACAACAGCTCTGAGGCCTTCAGTCTGGTAGTCAGTCTAATACCTCTCCTCTCCACACTTTCCTTGGCGACCTTTCAAACACTTAACTATCTCTGGCAAAGTAGGCCTCAACTCAAAATTAGCTCTGGGAAACAGGAAATAATCTGAGGTACAAAATGTGCCAGTAGTTAGTGATTGAGTTGTCACAGCTGACAGCTTATCTGTAAGGAAGGTCAAGTAATTAATTCCTCAGTAATTTGTGGCAAAGCTGTCATTTGCAGAGCTCATTTGTATAACAGAAGAAGACGAAAAAAATGACAAGAATCTTAGGAAACATGTTTTGGACATGATGCAAGGCAGGTCATGACTGCTTACTCCTGCCTGGTTCTCAAGATTTGCCCACAAATGATGAGTTTTGCAACAAAAATATTACTTTAAAGGTGTCTATAGTTGGAAGAAAGACTAGGACAGAGCAGCTTATGGTTTACAGCTAGCAGCCTCACCCCATCCTCCACTGCCAGAAAGGGAAACCCAACCTTAGCAGATGACACTTCTCAACTCAGACTTAGCTCCAGGTGAAGAAAAGATGAAAAGGAGCTCATCCCCTACGCACAGAAAGAGGAACTTAGGTTTTCATCGGCCTCCTTCCCTCAGAAGCCAGAAAGAGGAAAGTTGGTATCCACAAAGGATTTTTTAAAAAGAGACTGAGAAAAGGACCTATTTCGAAAAGTCTGTTTATATAAATCTTTTAGTGGTGGCAAAAAACTGGAAATTCAGGAGATGCCCATTAATTGAGAAATAACTTTACAAGCTGTGGCGTAGGAGAAGCAGGGTCAGTTCAGAAACACCTAGAAAGACTTCCATGAACTGATGCAGAGAGAAGCAGAAGGCTGTCCACAGCAATGCTGTATGGGGAACAACAGGGAATAACTTACTATGTTCGGTGGTACCTTAATCTAAGAAACCCCCAAAGGACTCATGAGGAAAAATGCCATCCCCTTCCATACCAAGAACTAATCAAGTCTGAATAACAGACCTAAAGCACACTATTTTTCACTTTCTTTTGCATTGAGTTTTCTTTCACAAAGTGACTAATACAGAAATGCCTTACATGACTGCAATACAGACTTTTTGTGATTGCATGCAGTCTATGGGAGGGGTAAGAAGGAGGCAGATAGAAAATTGGGACCTCAAAACAAAATTTTAAAATGTACATGTTATTGGGGAAAAAATGAAATATTATATTAAAAAGGTTAATAGCTAAAGGCAGCTAAGCTGCTTAGTAGAAAGAGCACCAGGCCTGGAGTCAGGAGGATCTGAGTAAATTGGCTTCCATCACGTACCAGCTGTGTGACCCTGGGCAACTCAATTAAGCCTTTTTGCCTCAATTTCTTATCTACAAAATAAGTTGGGGAAGGAAGTAGCCAACCACTCCGGCATCTTTGCCAAGAAAACACTAAAGAGTTTCACAGAATCAGACAGAACTGAAACAACTCAAAAGCAACAACAAAGAGCCATTCCCCAATAGATTAATGGTCAAAGGATATGAACAAAGAGGTCTCAAAAGAAGAACTGCTAAGTATCCCCTACCATGGGAAAAAGGCCCCAAACCACAAGTAAGGGAGACACAAAGCAAAACACTGAGGCTTCATCTCATACTCTGCAAAATGGACCAAAGAAATAGGGAATGGACCTAATCCATGTTGGAAAAGTTGTGGAGAGATGCGCACACTGAGACAATGTTGGGGGAGCTAGGAAATGGTAAAAGATCATGAAGATCTGAATTCAAATACAGCCTCACTTAGTAGCAAATACAGACACTAAGTAAGTATGTGACCCTGGTAAGTCACTGAACCTGTTTGCCTCAGTTTCCTGAACAGTGAAATAGAGATGAGAACACCTTCCATATAGGGCTGCTGTGAAGATGGTCAAAAGTGGATTTAATGGAAAGTAAGTCACATCATTGTGTCTTTGCCTTTGAGCCTGATGCCTCTCTGAGTAGAACTGAGAGTCTCCTTCTGTATCCCCTTTTTTCCCACTGGAAAACTCCCAGGACTGAACAATTACCCAAACTCAATCCTTTCTAGATATCTTCTCTAACAAGGGAAGGCCCTTCACAAATGCTACTAAACTAATAGTTAAAGAAGGAACCCTTTTCTTTGGCATGGTCCAAACAGCTCTGCTGAGGGCCTGGGAACCTGTGAGTGAGACCCAGAAGCCAACTTCACCTGTTCTCTTGAGTTGCCATATTTTTGAGAACCCCTGTACCAGAGTATGCCTGTGACCATGCCTCCCAGTCCTACCTCATACTATTTGGTCCTCTCATCCCTCACCGCCCTCTCACTGTGACCCTGAGAGTCAAACCAGCTACAAGACAGGAGAGGTCAGTGTGCACCAGACAAATAAACTGTTGGTGCAGCTCAGACCCTGGAGGACAAGCAGAGCATCCTGCCTGCAAGGCCTGGCAGGGAGAGCTTGGCCAAAGGGGTGAAGGGGAGGAGGGAACAGTTCTATAGATTTTGGGGAGGGGTGCTAGGCATGGATACAGGGAGCAAAGACCCCTACAGGAGTGAGGAATGAGTAAAGTGGTCGACCTTGTGCTCAGGGGTCATGAAGAAAACCTTTTAAAAAGCCCACAGTAGGGCAGCAATGAGAATAAGGGAGTGGGGATACTTAATATTTGTGATGTCAAAATGCCTCAAATCAATCCAAAACACAGAAGGAGAGAGCAGGGCAATGTTGTTAGTACAGTTTTCAATTTCTTGCTTATTTTTCTGAAGAAACAATATACAGGTAGGTGATTGTCAGCCTCATACACAGTCCTAGCAGTCTATGCAAATGGCCCCTTTCTCTCCAGCTGATGTTGGTCCAGTCTCAGGGCATAGGGCACTCACCTGGGCCTGGGGTCTGCAGCTCCCAGGGGCCATTCCCTCTGGCTCCAGGCTCCCAGCTTGGGCCAGGCCTGGGTCCTCGGCTAACTGAGCTGGGGAGACTGAAAGATCCCACAGAGTCAGAGGGCCTCCTTTCTATTGCCAGGCAAGAGGGTTACCTAAGAAGGATTAACAGTGAGGTCCTACCTTCAAGTCAGAGACTCCACCTAAAGATTGGGTTAGGCTTGGAAAAGATGAATGTCCCAACTTCTCACATTACTTTTCTCTCCCCTTCATTGACCCAAGAGGCAGAAGGGACTATGGATCCCAGGTGGGATGAGACCAGTCAGAGCCTCAATGGCTCCTGAATCAGAGTTCTGTCTACCTGGTCCTCTGCCCTCCCTGCCTCCCCTCTCCCCAACTAACACACTGACACATTATCTAGACAATAGACTGACTGCTTGATCCAGGGAGGAAGGAAGCTTAGGAAGGTGTGGATGGGGAGGGCTCTTGGATGGAACCACCAGGAAATGACCAGGTGAAGCCTTAGGCAGGGAGACCAAATGCAATCTCCCATTCAGCTCCCTGGCAGGGAGCCTGAGGGCTCTGAAAGAAGAGGTGCAGGGAAGCAGAAGGACTGGGTAAGGGGAGCACATGTGGGGGGTGGGAGGAAGACGTTCTAAACCAGGTCAGGACAGGGAGCTCAGGGACACTGCAGTGACAGAAGGCTCCAGGGGGACACTGAGCATGAGAAAGCAGGAGGACTGTGTCCTGGGGTCTAACTACTCACTGGGGAGGACTCCTGGGAGCCTCTGGTAGAGCTTAGGTAGGCCTGGAGTCCCTCAAAGGAGGCGAGACACAGGGAGCCTTTGCCTGGAATCCCTCAAAGGAGGCGAGACACAGGGAGCCTTTGCCTGGAATCAAATAGGGAAGCAGCCCCTGGGACTACAGGTCCAGGTGAGGGAGACCAGACAGGATTCTGGGTTCCTGTGTCCAGTGTGGTCCTCAGGGTAGACAAAATTCAGGTCCTTACAGGGGGCTTGGTCTGAAGGCAGAACAACTCAGTCCCTAACCAACAGCTGGGGGAGGGGGGCAGGATTCCTGGGTCCTCTGGGAAAGGTTCAAGTTTTAGGAAAGGGTGACCCAATCTTAAGTCTGGGAAGGGGGATTCTGGACATTTGGGAATGATTGGGAGTCTGACAAAGAAGGAGGGAAGCTTTTCCAGTAGCCAGGCCTGGGAAGGAGGATATCTCTGGGTGGACCTGGGGGGCTGTCACCGCATGCTCGGAGGAGGAGGATGACACCAAGGCAGGGTCAGCCAGCAGAAGTCAGTAGGTCTGTGAGGGGATGGCTCAGACCCGCCAGGGACCTGCAGGCACAGAGCTGGGGTCCAGAAGGCAGAGATCTCAGGTCCAAGAGAAGGCAGAGTGATCTCAGTTCTGAGGGAAGAAGGCAGAGAGATGTGAGATAGAAGGCAAGGGAGAAGGCAGCCCAATCTCAGCCCAAGATCCTGTTTGCAGCCAGCCCCATCTGGGAGGGTCTACCTATCCTCTGCCCAGTCTCTGACGCCTCAGGATGGGCCCTTTCCTCCAATCACACCCAGGCCCAGGAACTCAGGACCCTGCCTATCTCTCCTCCCTAAGCCCTGCCTTCACTCACCTGCAATTCCTTGACCACTAGGATGAGTCCTCTGCTGCCCTGGACCCTACCCAGGCCCCCAAACTCCACCCCCAAACTCTGATTGCACCTGGACCACCACCCACCAGGCTGGATGGCTCTGAGAGCTCCTCCTCCCCATGACTACCACCTGATTCCTTATTGGAGGAAAGATTGGGGACTTTAGCAGGTGGGAGGGGGAGAGCAAGGAAGGGGCAACCTGGAGATTCCCAGGCAAGGAAGAGATTCACAGGTAAAATGAGTCCTACTTACCTTCAGAATGGAGGTTGTTCAGAAATGCAGCCAGTGGGGTTAAATTCTCCCAATTTTAATTAGAATGGGGCTCCTGTAAAGTCAGGTCCTAGGAGCATAATCAGGATGTTTGTCCCTCTAAAGGCCAGATCAGCCCTTTATATAAAATATACTTACACTTCAGTGTTTCAGGTGATGGATTTAGGAGCTGAAAGAATGAGAATTCAATGTAAGTGGATCAGAATTACCCTGTTGTTCCCCCTGAATGCATTCAGTCTACAGGGTCAGAGGGAGATGGATAAAGTGGCTTTTATGTCTACACTAATTCTAACTAACAACCAACTGTAAGTTAGAGGGGACTGGATCTAACCAGAGCTGTGACCCAGCAGACCCAGGCTTCCATCAGGTCAAAGGTCAGAAGCCTGTATACATACTTAACTAGTTGTTTGGGGGGGAAGCTATAAGGGAGGCTAGCAGGGAGTGGGAGGTTCAGGAGGCTGCATGTAGCCAATGGAGAGCAATGGGGAACATTTGAGAATGGTATGGGGTAGACTCTTAAGGAGCCAGTGTATGCTAGGTCATTCTAGGGTGGTCTCACACAGCAAGTCTGTGCTAAGTTATTCTATGGGGCTCTCACACCACATGGAGGGAAAGATGGGGTCTTATGTAGAGAGGAATGTAGGGATAGTCTAGAGGAGGAGTTTGGGGAGGGTCTTCAGGAGGAGTCAATGAGGGGAGACTCCAGTAATGAGTTTGGGGAGGGTCTTC
>JAQQSW010002700.1:0-14882 GCA_028646575.1 Pseudocheirus occidentalis
AGGGGCTGGGGTAGGAAGACCCTCCCTGCCCTACCAGAAAGTTAGAGAGCAAACCAGGGAAGGGGCTCTACAGTGGGATCACTGTTTTGGGGTTGGGGTAGGGGAAAGACAGGGAGAAAATTTGTATTTCAGAAATCTCATGAAAATGAATGATGTAAACAAGAAACAAATAAAATTTATTACATAGAAAAAGTGACTTGCCCAAGGTCACATGGCTAGTTTTTTGTGTCAAGTGTCTGAGGCCAAACTGGAACTCGGGTTCTCCTGACTCTAAGGCCAGTGCTCTATTCACTGCACCACCTAGCCACCCCTTGCACTACCTTGGAGGAGTTTCCCAAGATCTGCCAGATGATAGAGCTTTCTCCTCTAAGGCTATTTTCCATTTACTCTATTATGTATCTTGTATATACCTGTGGTAGTAGCAATAACTGTTGCCTAAGCAGGCTGGGCTGGTTCTTTAAGGGAACTCAGAGGTCATTTTGTTCCTTTGCTTCTTAAGATATAAAGAACTCAGCCCAGGAAAGGCTGATATCAGTAGTTTCATGTCTTGGTTCTCTCAGGAATGCTTTTCTGCCCATTTCTGGTGTTGGTTCTCTAAGCTAAGTAGTATTCTTTTAACCTTGTATCCTTTTTAATGGATGCTTTTAACTCTTTCTTTTTGCTTTTCTTTGGAGGGGGAGGGCAGGGCAATTGGGGTTAAATGACTTGCCCAAGGTCACACGGCTAGTAAGTATTAAGTGTCTGAGGCTGGATTTGAACTCAGGTCCTCCTGATTCCAGGACTGGTGCTCTATTCATTGTGCCACCTAGCTACCTCTTGATTCTTTTAGCTCTTAATAAAGTTGGTCTTGATTTTTTTTTTAATGTTTTAAGTACTTTTTTTCATTTTAAACTTTGAACCTGCATTAGGCTTTGCCTATAATAGAACTTATGCGTGTTCTTATTGTTTCCCCTATTAGAATTTAAGGTTGGTAAGGGCATGGATTTTCTTTTAACATTTGAGTAGGATATCTATACTTGTACCTATCATGTGTGTGTGTGAACTCCTTGCTTCTCTGGACTGACTCATTCATTCCAAACTGCCCTCACACTGGTCGGTCTAGATTCCCCAAGAAAAATCAACATCACATGGTTATATTCAAAATTACATTTACATTCTATACAGGTAACAGGGATAACCATGCTGTGGAGCAATAGATGTCCCCTTCTTAATGCATTCATTCTTAAGCCCTAATCTGTGTGCTTCCATTTGTACAAATCAATCACTCAAGATGATGACACTTTTTAGATATTAAATATGAACACTTTCTTTGCAAAAAAAAGGCAAAGGGTACAAAATAACAAATCAGCCCTCTTATATTAAAGCAAATGCAGGAATAATAAGTACATTACAACCCATAAACTTGGGACAAACTTTCTCACCAATGTACTCAGTATCTATAGGGGAGAGTGGGCACACACAGAAACCCGAAAGAGAAGCACACGGAGAAAACCCATGTACACAGAACAATTCACAACTCTGGACTTTGATATCATTGGGCCATTTAGAAGCATCTGCTAACTGCTTGTCTGCTAGTCCTTACCATTCTCCAGTCAGGCAAAGTCTTTCCCATTTTGTTTACATGTTTAGTTTTTGCATTGCAATATGAGAGCTTTTGTTGAATAAGATAAAACAATTAAGCAAAACCAACAAGAAAAAACATACAACATTTAACAACTGTGGTAGTCCCTGCACCTCTCTACTTTTGAAGTTTCTTTTAATGAACATAAACCCATTTTCTTTCCCTCTCACCCTTATCCCACTGGAAAAAAGAGAAAAAATTTAAAAATTCTTATAACCAATATGAATAGTTAAGCAAAACAAATGACTTCTTTGGCTGAATACATTCAGTACCCCAATTCTATAACTTCTCTGTGAGGGGGTGGCTAGTATGTATTAAAATCTGTCCTCTAAAATTTTGCATAGTCATAATATTTTTCATAGTTCTCGTATCTTTCACAGTTATTTTAAATGTTGTTATTGCATGTTTAAAATGTTGTTGTGCCTTGATAAACTGGACTCTTCTCAGCAACACACAGTTAAAAGACAGCTCTACAAGTCTCAGAATGGAAGGAGATATCTACACTCAGAAAAAAAATCCAGAAAGACCAGAGTTTAAATGGAAACTGAAGCAACACATGCTATTGTTCTTTTCCATGTTTGGTTTTGTTTCTTTTCTTCCACCCTCACCCCCATTATTCACTCCATTGGTTACAACACTTCTATACAACCAGACTATTGTACAATGTGAAAGTGTTTGCAGATTCCACACATGATTGTATGCCACCATGGGTGGGGAGGAGAAGGGAAAGGAGGGGAGAAAATCTGAAACTCAAGTGATTCTGTAACTGAATCTTGTAAACTAAAGGTAAATAAACAAGTCAATAAATTAAAAAATAAAATAAAATGTTGTAGTGCTATATAAATTATTCTGGTTCTGATTTCACTCTTCATCATTTTTTAAGTCTTTAAAATTGTTCATTTTTGTAATACTACTTTTAATATGTAATATTAGCTTCAATTAACATAGTATTTTGATTATATAGTTAATATATAATATTACTTTTGATTGAGTATAACTTTTTCTTTTTCTGTGTCAGTTTGTATGTCTTTCCACATCTCTTTGAAGCCATGTATTTTCTCCTTTCTTATAGCACAAGTGTCCTATCACATTCATATATAGTTTTATTCAAACATTCCTCAACTGACATGCATCTCCTTTTACTTTTTAATTTTTTTGCCACCACAAAAAGAGTTGCTATAAATATTTTTATACATAGGACCTTTTCCTATTTCTTTCATTACTTTTGAGTATAGGCCTAGCACTGGTATGACTGAGTCAGAGGATATACACTGTTTAGTAACTTTTTTTGTGTAACTATAAGTTGCTTTCCAGAATGGTCGCACTTTCACAGGTCCATCAATAGTGCATCAATGTGCCCATTTTCCCATAGCCCTTCCAATATTTTATCTTTTTATTTTTGGTCATCTTTCCCATTCTGATTTGAGGCAGAAATTTTGGAATTTCTTTAATTTGCATTTCACTATTTGGTGATTCAGAGTATTTTTTTTATATGGCTATAGATAGCTTGAGTTCTTTTTTCCTTGAAAACTACCCATTCATATCCTTAGACTATTTATGAATAGGGAATAGCTCTTATACTTATGAATTTAAATCAGTTCTTTATATATCTTGGAATTGAGACTTTTATCAGAGAAACATGTTAGAAAGATTTTTCCTAATTATTGCACTTCTAAAAAATTGACTTTATTGGATTTGTTTGTGAAAAACTTTAAAAATTTTTATGTAATCAAAATAATCTATTTTATCTTATGTGATCTTCCTTAACCCTTATTTGGTCATTATGTCCTTTCTATTCTGAAACTAGTGAAACGTTTAAAAGGACTGTCTTTCTCTTTGCTTGTACTTGTATTCCCAACATTTAACACAATGCCTGTCATCTATAAATCACTTAATAAATCCTTCCTTCCTTCTTTGTCCTTCCTTGTTCCCTCTCCTCTCTCCCTTCCTTCCTAGCACTTTTAATTTACCACCATTCTTAAGAGAGCATTGAAAAAAATGTCACTATTGAATTGGCTAGCAGTTTTCTTTCATCTAGAGAATGGCAAAGCTCATGGAGCTGGTTTTCTCTGGGTTCTACTTACAAGCCTAGGCAATTATTCACTCTCAGGATGCTGCATTAGCCAACCAGATCTCGACAACTTTTCCTTTATAGGAAAGCAACGGCAGAAATATTGTCCTTTCTATCTTTAATCCAGCAATTGTTTCTGTTTTGGCCAGAAACCCTGAGTGTATTCCTGTCCCAGATTGATTTAAAAAAAAAAATAGGTAAAAGAGGCTATTCTTTGCCTCACTTCTTAGCTAGCCTTAGCCACAGAATGAGTGCTGCCTCAGTCAAACTGAGATCTTGGCCAGACCTTAACTTAAGGCCAAGGGCTCCACTACATCTGGGGCCATATTCAGTCACCCTGATCTGTATCTTGCCACTGGACCCAGATGACTCTGGAGGAGAAAGTGAGGCTGGTAACCTTGCACAGCCCTCCCTCACTTAAATCCAATTCATTTGCAAGTCATGGCTTCACCTTCCTGATGCACTGGTGTTCTTTGAAAATGAACGACAAACAACAATAAATCTCTCAAAGGGGTAGCAAAGAGCATCAAGAACTTCAGGGAGATCTCATCGCTATTAAACTCTAGGTGGCACTAAATAGCTGCAGCTAGAACTAAGGCTCTCCCAGCAAGATTAAATCTTTATTCAGCCAATCGGGAACTGACAGTCAAGGGCATATGGAACATGGCATGCTTACCTAAAAGAGAGCATCAGATACCCTTATATGACGTCTGGTAGATGGATATAATTGTAGCCCAATACTGCTCTTGGGAGATGAGCATGAAGGAGCAAGCATTCAGCCACAACCCTCCTCTTGCTCTCTCCATTGAAGATGGAAATCAGAGTCTCCTTTGGAGATAGGATGAGTCAAATCCCAGATCAACAACTATCTGTCTATCCAGGCTGCACTTGGGCCAGACATTTTATATGTGATGGCTATCTATCAATTATCTCCTTTTGAGCCAAAGGCTCCATATCTATGTTCATTAGAACTGTTTTTACATTAAAAAGTGAAGTTAACATGAGGACATTTATCAGGATCCCTCGGGCCCCCAAGACATTCATCTAAATAGGGGTTCTTAACTCAGGGTCCATAGAGTCACAAGGGACTCATGATTGGATTTCAGGGGGTTATGAATTTGGATAGGAAAAAAATCACATCTTTGTTTCAACATACTTGGTTTCCTTTGCAATGCTATGTATTTTATTTTGTGTGCTTAAAGAACATTATTCTGAGAACTTCATAGACTTTACCAGATTGCCCAAAGGGTCTCTGACATACAAACACAAAAGGTTAAGAATTCCTGAACAGAATAGCCAGGTAAAAGCAGGCCAAATGTTTTAGCTTTAATGATCTAAATAGCTCTTTTAGCCAACATCCTTTGTTACCTGAGAAAGGTTTCCTCCTCTCTGGAAGGATTTTTACAATGCCGTTCCCTACTATCAGATTCTGCTGTATCAAGCTCACTCTCTGAAGAGGCACAGAAGATTTCAGTCATTTTTTAATTTATGTTGGCCGCATATATAGAAATTACACATGCAGAATTTACTTAACATGGAATCCTGTATTTCTTTGCATATTTTTCTACTTAGGTTTCCACCTCTGGCATAGGAAGGAAATCAAGAAGAAAAAATGTTTTTCCAGAATAATTCCCTTTCTTCCACCATCACTACTCCCCACCCCCTGGAAACTACCAGCAGGGGGTTAGTTAAACCAAATAATGCTCCCTCCTTGCCAGGACAGAGAAAAGAATTCAAATTAAAGGCTTCTTGACAGTAACTGGATGAGAAGGGGGTGAAAGCTATCCAGGCCCACTCTTCTGTCCCTCTCCCTACCAGTAGCTATTTCTCATCCCACATGTTGATCTTCTTGGCCACCATGGGCCAAGGATGTATGTTGGGTAGGCACTCTAGCAACACTCCTCCAACCCTAGGTACAAGTTACTATCTGTGGGAATTGCAGCAATATCAGCTTCCTCAAATGTCTTCTCTTTATGTTACAGCAGACAAAGATAGAGTGCTCACCATGAATGTCTGGGCTCACCTCCAGCCTTGGATACATACTGTGATCTTGGGCAAGTCATTCAATCTCTAAGTGCCCCCAGGCACCTCTTAAAGATGAAAGTTCTTCCCAATTGCCTCCAAAAAACCCCCCAAACAAACAAAAAAAGAGAAAAGTTTGTAACCTTTTTTTGTGTCACAGACCCCTTGGGGAATGCCTAGGAATCCTTTCCCAGAATGACGTTTTAAAATGCATAAAATAAAATACGTAAGATTGAAGATGAAATTAATTATAGTTTTTTTTCTCTTATTCAAGTCTTTGGACTCCATGAAATGTATCCACAGACAACTTGGAGGTCCATGAACTCTTGGTTAAGAATTCCTACTCAAAGACTGTAAGTTACAGAGAAGGTGCTGACATCACACATCCTGTTACTATTCTTTTTTTTCATTTTTGGAGGAGGAAAGGTAGGACAATTGGGGTTAAGTGACTTGCCTAAGGTCACATGGTTAGTTTTTGTGTTAAGTGTCTGAGGCCAAATTTGAACTCAGGTCCTCCTGACTCTTGGGCCGGTGCTCTATTCTCTGTGCCACCTAGCCGCCCCTCCAGTTACTATTCTTATATCACACATGCCCTATAACCTAATAATAGCTAAAATTTATATGACACTTTAAGGTTTGCAGAGTCCTTCACATGTTTCCCCATTTGATCCTTACAACAGTCCTGATAAGCAGGGACTCTTTTTATACCCGTTCTCCACAAGAGGAAACTGAGGCTAAGAGGTTAAGTGACTTGCCCAGGGTCACACAGTAGGTGTCTAAAGCCTTTCTGACTCCAGGTCCAATGCTTTGTCCACTGCACCACCTAGCTGGCTCTACATAGCAGACATCCCCCACCACCCTTCCCAGAACAGGACCAGCAGGAACTAATGTATACAGCCTAAGAGAAGACAGCATTTGAGTGTCTAGACTTGTTCAGTCTGTTTTCTTTCTTTCTTTCTTTCTTTCTTTCTTTCTTTCTTTCTTTCTTTCTTTCTTTCTTTCTTTCTTTCTTTCTTTCTTTCTTTCTTTCTTTCTTTCTTTCTTTCTTTGTTTCTTTCTTTCTTTCTTTCAATTGGAGCTAAGTGACTTGTCCAGGGTCACACAGCTAGTAAGTATGTCTGAGGCTGGATTTGAACACAGGTTCTCTGGACTGCAGGACCAGTGCTCTATCCACTGGGCCACCTAGCTGCCCCTAGTTTCAGTTTTCTTATTGGTAACAGCATATACTTCACGGGATTGCTGTAAAGATCTAGTGTTTTACGAGTCTTAAAGCACTATAGATATTTTATTATTATTATACTTTCAGTCTACCTTTGCATGCCATTTTGAAGTTAACTCCCATTCCAACCCAAAATTATCCCTGACAAAGAGTTGGTAAGCTATGCATGTATACAGCATATGACAGAGAAATGATTCATAATTAGACTTAAAACCTTTATTCATAATTTATAATTAATGATAAATTATTATAATGAACATAATTAATTCGAATTGAATCAAGGTTTAACTTATTATCACAGGATAAAGGAGCTTTCTTTTTACCTAACAAAGCTTTATAGAATAATAATGTAACCTTCAGGTCACAAGCTCTCAAGATCCTGGGAGGCCTAGGAACATACACGCTTCCTAGAAACCTTTCAAATGAGCCAGCTCAAAATTAAAATTCCTTTAAGAAAACTTGTCCTTCAGTTCAGTCTATAACAACTCACATTTCAATAGCACTTTCTTCACACCAATCTTGCCAGGCAAGTAATAGAATTATTAGTATATCTCTATGTTACAAATGAGGAAACCAAGTCATAGAGGAATGAAGGTGACTTGCTTATAGTGAACTAGCTAGTGTCATAGAATGGATTTAACCCCAGGTTTCTTCTCTCAAGTTCTCCCAAGTTCAATACTCTTCCCATTATACCACACTGCCTAAACCAGTTGATCAAAAAGGCAAAATTAGATTCAACAAATCATTGAATTCAACAAATCATTTAGAAAAAGCAGTATGGCATAGTAGCCTATTAATAGTAGGCTATTAGGAGCATAGATTAGTAGCATAGTGGGCTATTAGGATCATAGATTTCACCCTGGAAGGGACCTTAGTGGTAATCTAGTCCAGTCCCCTCATTTGATCCCTGAGGAACTGAGACATAGAGAGTTTAAGTTGCTGGTGGTCACACACGTAGTAAGTGGATGAACTGATATTCAGACCCTGGTTGTTTGACTCTCAAATTAGTGCTCTTTGAAGACCTGCATTCATAACTGGTTTCTGACACTAGGTGTTTAACTATAGGCAAATCACCTACCTCTCTAAGCTTGTTACCTAATCTGCAAAATGATAGTAATGAGATGAATGAAAAGTTCAAGAGATAGTTTCTGTGTAATTAATAAACACTTTATTAATTAGGCTAGCTAATAATCAATATATTGATGGTCAATTGTTTCTCTCTGTGGGTCACAGACTCCTTCAGTGGAGATCTTGAATGCTTTAAATACCTTTGTAGAAGGGGTTGCCCCTGACAGGAGAAATTAGTCCTGATTGGTGGACGTTAATGAGAAGTGGGCTGGAAGCTTTTAGAAAATGTGACTTGATCATGAGACTCACCTGCCTCCAACAATCTGGATAGGGACTCCATTTTCACCCAGACCACCACTGTGGCTGGTTTTCTTCTTCATGAACTGGGTTGCCCTAAATTCCAATGGAGGGGTACAAGGAGAAGGGCTCATTTCCTTAGGGCAAGGATTTGCCTAGATTACATTCTGTTTACACTCTAAATAGAAGCAAGGTCTGTATTTGGGTGGAGTGCAGTCTAAGATCAAGGAGTATGTTCCCCAAGGGTCAAGACATCTCATCAATCAGTTATGTCCTTCAGAAATTGACTGACTGACCTACAGGGGCTGAACCCTAAAAGAGGAAATAAAGGAGAAAAAATCTGCATCCTAGTTTAATAATTGATAATTGGTAATGAATTAATAATTAATAATTAATGTAATAGCAAAACAATAATTTCTCTTAATAATGCATATACTATCCACACCTAGCTGCTATTGTGAAGAAAGGGATTTGTAAACCCTAAAGTAATATATAAATGCTATTAATATGTATTAAGCACCCATTATGAGTGACACTTTGGTGTTAGCTGCTGATGTTGGATTTAAGCTGCTGGATTGTTTCACCTTTGTTTTCAGGACCCAAAACTGAAATGAACAACAGAATAATGCTTGTGGATCACAGTCATCTTTCTTAATCCATTCCTTTATGTAATCCCATGGTTTTAGTGTGTGTGTGTGTGTGTGGGGAATGGTACAGAGAATAGGACAGCTCTAAAAATAGGACAGCTCTAAAATTCTCCTGGCGAGGCTCACCCCACTGTCTTACAGCAGATTTCTGCATTTATGGCCCCTTTGCTTTTTCAGGAGAATATACATTCCAGTGAAATGACCCCTCCTGCTACAATTCCCCAAAAGTGGACTATCACTTTCCTCAACTCCTATGCCATCTATTGTCATTTGGTAAAGACCACTATCTCCTCCTGGAACAATCTTTTGCACCTGGCACTTTAACTCGTAAAGGGCAGGTACATAAATGACAAAGTCACCACCAAGATTACAGATAGTCAGGCAAACAGGAATATCAGAGAGGTTAAAACTTGAATCAGCTAAGAGAATTAGTAAAACAAAGTGTTGAGAGAGAAAAGAAACAAACTATGGTGTAGTGGAGAGGGCAAGTGGGTTGATGTCAGGAAGACATGGGTTCAGATTTACTAGTTGTGTGATTCTGAATGAGTCACCTCACCTCTGGGGGGGCCGTTCTCCTCATGTGTGAAATGAGGGAGTTGGTCTCAGCCTCTAAGATTCCTTCCAGCTCTAAATCTTTGAGTCTATGATTTTATGAATGTCTCCAAGCTACCATGGATGCATAAATGGTAAAAACCACCCCAAGAGTCATACTGAGGCTGACTCCTATTGTGCCCCAGTGACTGGCGTATAGAGGATGCAACGAATCATCGTGAGGATCACTGTGCCAGTTGGGACATAAAAGTCTCTATCTAGGCTATTTATGATCAAAGGCAGGTTATATAGCAACAGTATGGGAACTCTCTGAGTTTTGTACTTGTATCTGTGAAATAATATGAGGAAACCCTTCGAGGTATTGAGTGGGTCCTCCGTAGATTACCAAAAGAATATTGACAATAATTTCATAGTATAAGAAGGTATAAGTAGGTTAAAATTACACAAATGGAAGGAAAACTCACAGTAAGAAGATCACCAGATGATTGAAACATTTGTACCCTGACCTTGGTCTGACTGTGTCCCCCCCAACCTCCCTTTGTCAAGTCCCTTTGCCATGTATTGGGATTAGCAGGTGAAATAGGGGCTACCAGGATTGACCAAAGAGAGTCCAGTCCTGATGAACATGTATACCATGACCTGATTAAGGCAATCCCCAGATGGACCTGAGCATGTGCAGGTGTTGTTTCTGGCTGGTTTATCAGGAGAAGAGATGGAGCCCTCTCGTTGGTGAAGAAGAGAAACTTTCTTATTGACTACTGAGACTGTTATTGTCATTGTTGTTCAGTTATGCCTGACTCTTCTTGACCCCCTTTGGGATTTTCTTGGCAAAGATACTGGAGTGGTCTGTGTTCCTGCTCCAGCTCATTTTACAGATGAGGAAACTGAGGCAAACAAGGCTAAGTGACTTACCCAGGATCACACAGCTAGTAAGTGTCTGAGGCCAGATTTACTCAGGAAGAGGAGCTGACTTTAAGCCTGGCACTGTAGCCACTGTGCCACCTAGTTGTCCTGGCTGTAGAGATAGAACAGGGCATACATTCAGAAGTCACCAACAGGCCAAAGCATTTCTTTTTCTTTGCTAGTTGTGATTGCGGGAAGACCTGCTATCAGATGGATAGAGAGAGAAGCTTCAGGTCAGGTTCATAGTGAGTGGTTTTGAATACACATCTCTCTTCTTGACTCTTTGCATTTGCTTTTCCTTTGCTCTTAGGTAAAAAGAGTATAGAACCAGATTGCAACCTTCTAAGTTTCAGAAGATCAGGAAATCAAGCAAACCAAAAGTTTGAGAGGAAAGAAGAAATGTTTTGACTAGTTACTTCTGAATGTACATCCTGTTCTATTCAGCAACCAATCAAAAGGCTCTTCTTCTTTAAGCTGAGCAGAAATAATGCCTATGCATGCTCAAGTCCATGAGAAGAGCAGAGCAAACTGAATATGTTCTTTAGGACTGAGCTCTCGTTGACCAGTCTTAGCCACCCCCATTCCCCAGAATTCTAAGGTGGGAGGAAGAGGAACATTAGTATGGGTATTTGTGATGGGGGAGATAGAGAGGTAAGGGCTTAGAAAGTAGTGTTGAATGCAGTCAACAGAAGGGCTACCTGACCCTGACCCCATGGTTGGAGTAGGTTTAAACCAGTCAGAGCCAATCTTGTGGTTTCTTTGGAAACACCCTGTTGCTGTACCTGGAGCACACTGCACTGACCAGATATTACAATTCTCTGAGCCTCCTCAGCATTCTCATGGGACTTTTGACTATTTTGAAAAACAACTTGTGCAACAGCTTCAACAGTTTATGCCTTTCATGAGACTCCTTCCCTCTTGAAGCATATTTAAACTTAACCCCACCACTTCTGCCTTTCCCAGGTGCTCCAGTACTTTGGTGTTTCTGGAATTGCAATTCCCTTGCTGGGATTAAAGACCCTTGTTGTTACTTTGGCAGTCCTCTTTATTTCAGGTTGACAGCAGGAAAGAAACAAACCCAAGGGAACAAGCATGAATATAAAACACACCTCAGGTGAAAAGAAGACTAGGAGGCCAAATCAGATTGAACACACATCAGAAGATCCAAGACAAAATCCAGAAGTAAAAAAAAAAAAATCACAAAATAGTTTGAAGTGCACAAAACTTATGGGATCCTGAGGGAGATAAATTCTCAAGTGACCAGGATTCCAAACCTACTACTTCCTTTTGAAGAAGAGACTGACACTCCTTTTTCCCTTGGGATCCTAAAAAATCCATTCCACAAGACTCTGGAAATAGAAATCTAAGAATGAAGAAAGTGAAGTATCCCTTAGGGCACTAGACACCACTAGCAATATCTCAGCTGTCATAACATCATAGATTTCTTTCTGGAAAGGACCTTAGAAATTGTTCATTATATAAGGGGAGGAGACCAAATTACTGAGTTTAAGTGACTTGTCCAAAGAAATTTCCATGTAGACTTGAGCATGTGCAGGTATTGTTTCTGGCTGGTTTATCAAGAGAAGAGATGGAGCCCTCTATTTGGTGAAGAAGAGAAACCTTCTGATTGGCTGCTGAGATGGAACTGGACATGCATTCAGAGGCACCAGTAGTATCATCCAGGGAGTCTCAAAGCTCAGTGCTTGGTGATATGCCAGTGATTTGAGACAAATTCTACAGACAGAGCCAGACAATAGGAATAAACAGGATGATTTTTAGACAAATAAGAAGACTACAGTGAAAAACTTAGCAAGGCTACACTTAGGCATTTCCTTTGGGCAAATAGAGGACTTTGCATCACAAACACAAACAAAAGATTTCACCTTTATTTTATAGCATTACATGCCAGTTATTTAAAAGAGTCTTTGATATTTATAAAAATCTAATCATAAAAGGGGGGGGGTTAGACACTGAACCTGTGATGCTGTTGGCACAGGGATTTCCCAAATGAGGAAACTCCCTCTACCATTACAGGTCAACAACTTTTCTGCGACAGAGAGATTTGCTAGAGTAGAGGAGTTAAATACAGGGGCTGAGGGCCTTACAAGGCCCACAACATTTTTGAGTGAGGGTCAAACTAGATTAAAATGTAATTGGGAAATATTTAACACAATTTTAAAAAATATAATAAAACATAGATAATACTACATTTTAAAACTAGTTCAATATGCAGCCTGTGGGGATCTTTCTGTATAGATCTGCAGCCTCTTCCCTCTTTCTCTCTCCAAATTTGAGTTTGATACCACTGACCTATAGGACAGAGAGGCTAAGAGACCTAAGCCAGAGTCACATAGCTAGTATGTTGCAGGAAGAGCATTTGAACCCACATCTTCTAAGGTAAGCTCTCTATTCTACTATGCTGCCTGACCTAATATCAGAGGAAAACTATTAGATCATAATGGTTTATGTGGGTTGTCATGATATCCCTGAAGAGTATAGCTTTCTAAATACTAAATGAGATAGATGTGAGCAAGCCAGGTGCTTGTTTGAGAAAAATGAGAGACGATGAATTTTTTTATTGCTCCTTCAACCTAGGAAGCTATAAATCTTAGCTGTAAATTATATTGTAGAACTCCCATGTAGGATTTTTAAAAATGGTCCAGTTATTGTTGATGCAAGAGCTAAATTCTTCTTAAGGAGCCAGAAAATTCTCCTTCTTTTCTTTCCTTCTCCTGGGCCAAGAATGAACTCTAGGATAAGAAACAAAGGGGTAGAATTAAATTAGAGCTGAGAGAAATGACTGGATCCATTTTAGATGGCTTGCATATTATCCCATTTTTCTTCTTTTGACATTCTCTGGCTTTATTTTAAGAAAAATTAATGTTCCAGATTTGGGGGTAGGGTGAGAAAAAAGGCTGCCAGGGGAAAAATGCCAAAATCAAAATGTTAAAAAGCTTTCCTGGGGTTTGTGTAGCCTTTGGCCCAGATTTTCCCTTAAAATAATATTGAAGTAAGAGGAAGCCTCTCTAGGTTTTCTCTCTTTTGTCATGGGAAGGAAGAAAACAGGTATCTACTATGTGAGGAGCACTTTGTTAATCCCTTTACAAATATTATTTTATTTAATCCTCAAAATAAACCTGGGAGATGGATGCTATTATTATCCCATTTTACAGATGAGGAAAGTCAGTGAAGCAAGGTAAGTGATTTGCCTAAGGCCACAGTTGGTAAGTATCTGAGTCTGAATTTGAACTCAGGTCTTACTACCTTTCCCCCAGTACTTGATTCCACCGTGTGGCCTAGTTACTATAGCCTGATTATACTCATCCATCTTTTCTGACTTCCTACTTGACAAGACAGAATGAAAATTTATGGATAGAGTCAGGGACCACAAATGGAGGAATCACCTTTGTATTTGTCCCTACGATGGGTTTCTGGAATAAAGATAGGGTAGGATGTTAGTGAGATCTTTAATATTAGAGTGTCGATGGATTTTTTCCCCCTTGTTAAATGTTTTATTAATTTTTTTTCTTTACATCATTGTTACTTCCCAACGACTTTGCCCTTCACCTGTGGATCCCTTCCTTGTAATTAAATAGAATCAAGGAAAAAAAAAACCCAACACATCAGTCATGTCTGAAAATGCGTGTCTCATTTAGTACAAATAGTCTACCACCTTTCTCAGAGATGGGAGGCGTGCTTCACTACTGGCTTCCGATTCCCCTAGTTCAGTGTCTTAACCCCTCCCCTTTTATTATTAGATTTTTATAAATATCAAAGATTCTTCTAAATAACTGGCACATAATGCTATAAAATAAAGGTGAAATCTTTTGTTTGTGTTTGTGATGCAAAGTCCTCTATTTGTCCAAAGTCATTAGAGGGTTTTTCTTCAGTGAAGTTAAAAGGGAAGACCAATAACTGGAATTAGAGGACCTAGATTCAAATCATACCTACGATACTACCCTAGTGACTTTGGGTAAGTTACTTAGATTCACCAAATCTCAGTTTCCTTATCCATAAAATGAACAGATAGGACAGGATGACCTCTGAAACCCCTTTCAGCTTGAAATTTATGAACATTAGTGTAGTCATGTAAATCATGTAAATCAAGCTCTGGGTTCTTCTTATTTTACTCTGCATCAGTTCATACAAGTCTTTCCAGGTTTCTCTGAATTCATCATAGTCATCATCCAATGGAGCAATCCTGGTAGAAAGGTAGTCCACCATTCCTGAGACTACAAACACCAGCTGCTGAATGAAAACTCTGGAAACACCAGCACACCCAGAAGCCAATGGGTTTCTAGTCCATGCTCACAGCTATTTGTTAAGGGAAAAATTCTTCTGTAGATAGTGGACAGATTGTGACAGTGATAGTCTGTCTCTCCTTCCTATCCCTCCTCCCCCCTTGTTCTGTTCTCTGCCCTGTCCTTGTTTACTGAGGTGTGTGCTTCCAGCATCCCTCCCCCAGACCCTGCCCTCCCCTCC
>JAQQSW010002701.1:0-14882 GCA_028646575.1 Pseudocheirus occidentalis
TACAGCCTGTATTGAATTGCTGCTCCTCCCAGTGGGAGTGGGTGACAGGGGAGGAATTGCAAGAATCTAGTATTTAAAGCTATACAATCAAATGCAACTGGGAAATAATACATACAAGGACGGGGGCAGGCAGCCCCTCCCTGCCCTGCTGGAAAGCTAAAGGGGTGTTTTAGAAGGACATAAAAGGGAACAGTTTGAGGGAGGGACCTTACAGTGGAATCAAAGTTCTGGGGTGGGGGGTAGGGGCAAAAAGGGGAGAAAATTTGTAACTCAAACCCTTGTGGAAATGAATGATGTAAACAAGAAAATAAATTAAAATTAAAAAAAAGATTTTCATCCATAGATATCTGGATTTAAATTATCTGGAAATCATCTTTGTTGTTATTAAAATCTCTTACTGTTTTACTTGCTTGTGTTATACCTCTTAACATTATTTTTTCCTCCGGAGATCTTTAATAATTTCAGTCTATTTTTTCCTATATTCCCCAATCTCAAAATTTATGACATTCTTTTTTGATGATGATTTCTCCTGGGGACTAGATGTCAAAGCTTTCTCAGTATCATCCTATCCTTTCTGACACAGAGGTTATAAACCTTTTAACTCTCTGCCAAGTGAATTATTCGGAGATTCCACAGGCCTTAAATGAACTTTAGGCTCCTTTGCTTCAGAGACAAACATACATATTGGTCCCTGTTGCCCTCTCTTTTTATTTGTCTAACTGAGCTCTGAAGAAGCACAAAGCACTTCAACATCATACTCAAAGACAAAACAAATTTTTTTTTTCATTTTGGTTTTCTGTAGCACAAGAAAGAGTTGAACAGAAGCAAGTTATGTTACAAAGCTATGGACTGACTTTTACAGGTCTGCCAGATTTGGGTAAACATTAAATGAATAGTTGCTGAGTATGTTAGTGGTTAGGGATTAATCTCTGCTACTTCCTCAATTTTTACCTTTATATTTTTATTGGTGATTTATACTTTGTCAACAGTATAAATATATTACTTCCTATGCATAATTGTTATTTTGGAAATAAAGGTTTGATAGGTCATGAAAGTGAGAGAAAGTATCTAGGTCTCCATTTTCTTGATCACATAATTCTTAAATCTTCTCATTTTACTCAAGCTTCCTTCAGATAATGAACTGTCAACTCGTTATCTCTTTGAGGTTCACAAGAGGAAGAGTAAGATGTGGTATACTATATTGCATTTATATATAGTGAAGGTTTGGCTCATGCCTAAACTTGCTCCCATTGCCTCTTCTCTTATGTGTCTCTGACAAATGGACTATGATTCTTGGCTTTTTGTAAACTTTTTTGGTGTTCTAGTGTTAGGGGAATCAGATTAGCAGTAACAAAAATCATCAAAGGTGTGGTCAGGCTTCTTTTTTAGGAAAAAAAAACTTCCAACTGAATAGCCAAAGAGAAATCAAGATGCTTCTAGCTAAGCAAGCAATGGAAAAGTAGTGATCCTCTCTATGTAGATAGTGGGAAAAGGCTGTTTACAAAAACATGGTAGGCCTGATATCTAAATTCCATATATGGTCCCAGTCTTCCAGTCTCTGAAGAGAAAGGTTCAGTGTCTTTCAAACCAACCCCTAATATCTAGACTCTTTTGCCCACCCATGCTTCTAGACTGATTATACTATACATGTTATCATTATGTATATATGTTATTATATATAATTTGTCATAAAGGGGTAAATTTATAAGTAGTTCTGTGACAGCTTAGATAAAATCTATTCTTTTTCCCTCCCCTGGAACTCATGAAAAACTTTTTGGGGGCTCATGCACTTATTCAAGAATACAAAATTCAAGAAAAAGTACAGGACAGTCCTGGCAAGTCAACATATTTGAATTAAATATTAGCCATGTGTCAGGACCTGTGCTAAGCACTGGAAATATAAATACAAGAAGAAAGATCTCTCAATATTTTTTTCCAAGGAGTTTACATTATGATTTTAAAAGAATATAAATATGTATGTATATATATATATATGTATATACATAACTCTGTGTGTATATATACATATAAAATATACATGTATTCTTCAATATGCATATACAGATATAAAATATATATACACATATTACACACATATATGTGTATATATACATATTACACATTTAATATACATGTTAAAAATTAGGCATCATGGGGAAGACATTGTTGATAATGTCCAAATATCCAAAGACTCAGTGTGGAGAGCATTATAGACGTAGCATTGTCCTATATATCATCTTTAAAATCAATGATAAGGGAAGAAGCAATCAGAAGAATATGTGGGAGGGATCCAGAATATTTTCAGTGTGTGAAGTCCAAGAATGGATCAACTTCTAAGGTCAAGAGTTTTATTTTCCATGATAGAGAAAATTCAGAGAATCTGGTATTTATCATAGAGAGGAATAAAACTATGGTTTTCTGAGTAACTGTCCTTACTATGGAAATAATAAGAGATACTAGCCAATATATGATGAGATTTCAATGAGTATATATGCAGAAATTTAGAATAACTGTCATACCATACACTGTTCTTCAACATGTAAGGTCATCCTATAACAAGTCATAGGATATGACTTCTTGGTTTAGAGGAGTGGTTTTCAACTTTCCTAATGCCATGACTCTTTAATACTCATATGTGGGCATATCTGCATGTGGGTGGATCTACCTGGAGACAGAGGAGCAGTGTCTCAGTTCCTAAGACCATTGGAAATATGTTTTTTGATGGTCTTAGGAAACCCCTGTGAAAGGGTTGTTCAACCCCCTCAGGCTGAGATGCGCTGGTCTAGAGTAACTCAGAATTCAAGATAGGGGTAATGGCTATTGTAATATAAATGCCCACAGGAATTAATGAGTGAATAGAAAGTAACCAACACCTGACAAGGGTAGACATATCACTATGAAGGTAAGAGCACCAACTTCGAAAATGACTGAATAAAAATCCTACAAAAAACTTCCAGTGTCCTCTACCTGGTCAGTACATCCTCATCAAAAGAAGAGGACTCATCATCAAAATGAAGAGAAACAAAAACAAAATAAATAAAACCATCTTCACTTAGAAGAAAGAGCTGCTGTGAGAGCCTCATCCAGGTACCTAACAAGAGGGAGAAAGACAAAGAAGGTAGATACTGTCTCTGATTCAAATTCTATTGAAGAAGAAGAAGGATAGGAAGAAAGGAAGAAGGATAAAAGTATAATATTCCATCCTAATTACATTTCCAAAAATTTTTTTACTGAATTAGGAAAAAAATGACAAAAATCATTTGTAAATACAAAAAAGTCAAGAATATCAAAGGAAATGCTGAAAAAAGTGAAAGAAAGGAGGGGGGGTTGCCCTTATTTCCAAGGCTTTATTGAACAGGACTACAGTGTCATTTTAGAAAATGATGGTTCCAGTTCCTTTCATTACCCTGGTATGTAATGTTGTATTCAAGGACGGAGACATACAAACACATACACATACATATACATACACATTCACACTCAGTGATGAAGACATACACATACATGCCACAGCTACTAAAGGGAGTAGGTCCAGTACATATCCACTTTTAAAATCTTTATTCATAGATCCAGTCATGAGAACAAGACTTATAATCAACCAGTCCTTCAGGCTTAAACCACAGGCTGATCTTCTCAGGACTTTTTGCAGAATCACTGCCATGCATTATGTTCCTGCCAACTTGAATGCAGAAGTCCCCATGAATGGTGCCTGGCTTGGGATCAGCCGGGTTGGTCTCTCCCAACATCACTCTGCTTGTCTTTACCACGTTCAAGCCTCCCAAACCATGGCTACAATAGGCCTTGAGTTTATATACTTCCCAAGCCCACAGAAATATGACCTGTTCTTCAAGTCAACATAGTGCTGTTTCAGATGTTCCTCTAAGACCCTAAGGAAGTTCATGCCATTGAGGCAGAATCCCTTCTGCTCAAAGCATTTGATGATGTGCCCAATATGGCCCCACTGGATGCTGCCAGGCATGATGGCAATGAAGGTGCACTCAGTGTTGGCCATGGTCCAGGGAAGCTTGGTCTGGAGCCAGAGAAAGAGGTTGTCTGTGGCTTTGGCAGAGAAGAGAAAGGAGGATTTTTAGCACCAGATCTTAAAGTGTAGTAAAAGGAAGTAATTTTTAAATCTATATGACACTGCTTAAGAAATATAATGAAACAGAGTAGACATACAATTTACAGAAGCAAATAAACATAATAACATTATTCTGACAAGTATAAAAACAAGATTTGGGGATAAGAATTCAATATTTGATTTTTTATAAATTGAAAATCTGGAAAGCAGTATGGCACAAACTGGGCTAAATAAAAATCTCACACCATTTAATAAGACAAAGCCAAAGTGGAGTGTGAATCACTGGCAGCTGTGGCTTTTTTCAGAATTATAAGCCCATAGGAAATAAGGAATAAGTGAAAGGTCAGTGGAACTTGGATAAATTTGGATGAGAAGGTGCAGCTGACTGCACAAGAACTAGGAGTGGCTGAAGTGGTAGCACTCCAGCCACCTCCACAAGCTGCCCCAGAAGCTCCTGGCCTGCAGATAGCAGGGGGGATGAGTGATCATTCAGAAGGTAAGTGCTCTTGCCTTGATGATGGTGGTCTTCAGAAGTGGTGCTGAGGTGCATTTTCAGTGAGACAAAGCTGGTGGTAGCTGCAGAAATGGTAGATACCTAATAGCTCTGGCAACTGTGAAAACCCCAGCAATTTGGACTAGAGCTCTCCCCTCTTAAAGCAGGGTTTTACTAAATGTAAAAGTCAAGTAATTGACTGGCAACATGAGTAGGCAAAAGAAGCAAAGCAAACCCAGCAATGAAACTTTAGATTCTTTTGGTGGGGACAAAAAGGATCAAAGCATGGAACAGGAGGAAGACAACACAGTTAGAACTCCCACACAAAGAGCTTCCAAGAAACATGTAGACTGGTTACAAGCCATACAGCAACTTAAGGAGAATTTTGAAAACCAAATAAGACAAGCGGAGGCAAAAATGGGAAGAGAAATGAGAATGATGCAAGAAAATCATGAAAAGAGAATCAACAACATGACTGAAGAAAATAACATCTTAAAAATAGATTAAGCAAATGGTAAAAGAGGCTCCAAAAGCCAATGAGGAGAAGAATGCCTTAAAAAGTTGAATTTGCCAGATGGAAAAAGAATCTCAAAATCTTTCTGAAGAGAATAAATCCTTCAGAATTAGAATGGAGCAAATAGAAGCAAATTACTTTATGAGAAATCAAGATACTATTAAACAAATACAAAGAAATGAAAAAAATAGAAAGCAATGTGAAATATTTCCTTGAAAAAAAACACTGACCTAGAAAATAGACACAGGAGAGACAATTTAATACTTATTGGACTACCTGCAAGCCATGATCAAAAATTGAACCTAGAAAGCATCCTTCAACAAATTCTCAAGGAAAATTGTCCAGATATTTTAGAACCAGAGGGCAAAATAGAAATTGAAATAATTCACTGATCACCTCTTGAAAAAGATCCCTAAAAGAAAAATCCTAGGAATGTTTAACCAGAATTCCCTGATCAAGGAGAAAATATTACACGTTGTCAAGAAAAAACAATTTGAATACTGTGGAAACTCAATCAGGATAACCTAGGATCTAGCACCGTCTACATTAAGAGATCAAAGGGCCTGGAATACGATATTCTGGAGATCAATGGAGCTAAGATTAAAACCTAAGCTAAGAATCACTTACCCAGATAAATTGAGTATAATGTTTCAGGGGAAAATATGGTGATTCAATGGGGTGGAGGACTTCCAAGCATTTGTGATGAAAAAATCAGAACTGAATAGAAAATTTGACATTGAAATACAAGAAGCATGAGAAGGTAAGCATGGAAAAGAATTCATAAGGAACTTATCAAAGTGGAATTATTTACATGCAAACATGGAAAAACAATAATTATAACAAGAAACTTTTCTCAGAGTAAGAATAGTTAAAGGGAATATATGTGTGTGTGTATAAATATATATGTATATACACTCATGTATATATACATACATATATGTCTATATAGGAGGGTATATATACATATGAATACATATATGAGTTGTGTATGTATTAGTACATAAACAGAGGGCACAGGATCAATTGAACAGGATGGGATAATATTTTAAAAGGTGAAATTGAGAGGTGGGAGAGGAATAGAATGAGAGGAGACAGGGAGAGACAGAATGGGGTTAATCCTCTCATATAAAAGAGGCAAGGGATAATTGTTACAATGGAGGGGAAGAACAGGAAGGCAAAAGATCAATTTTCCTCTCTTGGAAGTTGGCTTAGGGAAGGAAAGACATACACTCTAAATTGGGTATCTTGGCTCACAGGAGAGAAGGAGAGAAGGAGATGAGATGGGAGAAGATGGAGGGAATAGCAGGTTGTGGGGGATGGTTCTTAGCAGTACACACTTTTGTAAAAGGACAGGGACAAGTAGAGAATAGAGCAAGTGGTGGGGGTGGAATAGGAAGGAGGGAAATATACAGGTACTGGGGTAGGGAGATCCATCTTGCCCTACTGGAAAGTCCTAGTGGTGATGGGGGAAGATATAGGAGAGAGCTAATTCGGGGATGGGGTATACAGCAGGGTAACTGTTTTGAGGTGCTGGGTTGGGGGAAGTTGGGGAGAAAATATTTAAATCAAAACATCATGGAAAAGAATGGTGTAAATTAAAAATAAACAAAAGTTTAAAAAATCTTTTCACAATAAAAGAAAAAAATAAAATGAATAGTTTCCATTACTTTCAATTTAAAAGACTTTTAAATTGCATTTTTAATTACTGGAATAAAACAATCATTTACAAAACAGTACAATAGAAAATCTAATATGCACAATTGTTGTTCCTTTAAAATAAAATTATCATGTATATTTTTCTCCTTTTTCTTCCCTCCAGTCTCCACCCCCCTAAATGGCTACCAATAGACATAACATGTAGATATATCCATATGAATATGTATATCTTCACACACATATATAATATGTACATATGTGTAAAATTTGTTATACATATTTGTGTTTATCAGTTCTTTCTCCAGATTCACAAAGCATCTTTCTTCATAATGACGTATAGTTAATTTAGGTATTTATAATAGGCAAATAAATTAAACACTCTAAGTTATTTTTGAAACAATGTTGTTGTTAGTATAACAATGTTTCCTTGGTTCTGTTCATTTTAATTTTCATTATTTTGTGCAAATTTTTCCATGTTTTTCTAAAATCATTGAGCTCATCATTTCCTAAAGCACAATATTGTTTCATCAAAATCATATAATAAAATTTTTTCAATCATTCCCCAATTGATGGTATGCTTTAAATTTCTATTTCTTTGCCACCACATAGAGAGCTGCTATAAACATTTTAGAACATATAGGTTCTTTTCTCTTTTCCCCAATCGTCTTTGAAAATAGACCAAGTAGTGGTATTACTAGTTCAAAGGACGTGAGTAGTTTAATAACTCCAAAGAGTTATTATTCCAGATTGCTCTCCAAAATGGTTGAATCATTTTACTGTCCCACAAACAACGAATTAGTGTCCCAGTTTTTCACATCCTCTCCAACATTTATGACTTTCACATTCTTTCATTTTAGTCAATCTGGTAGGTGTAAAATGACATCTCAAGGTTGTTTTAATCTGAATTTCTCTAATCACTATTGATTGAAGATTTTATATGATTATAAATTATTTTGATTTTTTTTATTTGAAAACTGCTTGTTCACATCTTGCTACCATTTGTCAACTGGGGAATAATTGTATTGGTATAGACTTGACAAAGTTCTAATTACTATTTGTGAATTGCTTTCCATTTGATGTTTACTCACTAATTACTTTGTCACCCTCTCCTTTCACCCTGTCCCTGTTATTTGTCTTCCCCTACCATCTTAATCCTTATTTAAGTTCCCTCTAAAATTTCTTCCCTTATCTTCTTCTCCACCTTTCTCATGTTATTCTATACACCTTTTTAAAAATCCCTTCCCCAATTTATCCTCCTGTTTTCTCACCTCTTTAGAAGTCCAGACTTCTACAACAACTTTGTAATCATGTTTATTTAGTTCCTGATTTTAACAGGTAAGATCTACTGCTATATATTATATATTGTGTACAATTATTTTAAATAGAGTTTCTTTCTAGCTCTTTCTACTGTATTTTGCTTTTAATATAAAAATTCTGATGATCTTTGCAGTTTTATGTTATATCCTGTGAACTGTACTAAAGTTACGAATTGTTTCCCCTAGTTTTTTTTAGTTGATTCTCTAGGTTTTTCTAAGTATACCAGCATTGTGTGAAAACTGTGCCATGAAAGAGTGATTTTTTGTTAATTTATTTCTTATTTTTATTCCTTCAATTTTTTTTCTTCTCTTACCAGTATATGTTGTTAATGTTATGCAGAGTAATGCTTTGTTAATCTGGTGTATAGATTTTCATCCATGTCATTTAAATTGTTAGATTTCTTTGCAAATAATTGGGTCAAATGACTCAATAATTGCTTTAATTTCATCTTCATTTATGATGAATTCCCCTTTTTAAATTTTTGATACTGGTAATTTAACATTTTTTCTTTTTTAAATCATAATCTTAAAAAAATTATGAAACCAGCTCCTAGTTTTATTTATTTGTTTAATTTATTTTAACTTTCATTTTAATTAGTCTCTCATTTGGTTTTCAGAAAATTCAATTTTTTGTTTAATTTGGAACTTTCAATTTATTTTAATCAAGTTTATTTTGTACTCCCATGACCAATTCATTGATATAATTTTATTTAATTGATTGATGCAAATGTTGAGAGACATATTTTTCTCTAAGTACTGGTTTTCTCACATCCCTGAAATTCTGCTATATCGTTTATTTTTTTTTGTTCACTTTAATTTAATTATTATGGAGACACCTCAAAGATATTGTTTGTTGGTTCCCAGACCTCCACAATAAAATGAATATCACAGAAAAATGCTTCAGACATTGTTTCCCAGTACACACCAAAGCTATGTTTACTTTTACCAAAGTTTATTAAGTTGGAAAAAATTACATATTTTTTAAAAATGTGCATAACTCAATTAAAATTATACTTTTTTTGCTAAAAATATCTAACCATCAACTTAGACTTTGTGGAGTCTTAAACTTTTGTTGGTGGTACTTTTTAATCTTGTATTAATATTGTATTGATTACTGCTTGCTGATCAGGTTGATTATTTCTTAAGCCTGTGGCTGCTGTGGCAATTAATTAAACTGAGACAAAAATGAAGTTTCCCTCACTGACTGATTCTTCCTTTCAGTTGGACACACAGGGGCCATGTTAGGTTTATTAATTAGCCTAATTATAGTATTCTTATGGAATAGAAAGGCGTGAGGAGAGAAAGATAGATGGGAAAATGGCTGCTCAATGCTACACTTTGAACACACATTTATCAATTGAGTTCTTCATCTTATATGGGCATGGACCCTGACATCCCAAGACAATTACAATAGTATCATCGAAGATCACTCATTACAGATCACCACAAAATATAATAATAATAATAAAAATATTTGAAATATGAGAATTACAAAATTAGACATAGAGATTTGATGTGAGCAAACATTATTTGAAAGCATTCTTAGAAAAATGTCACTGAAGTACTTCCTCAATTTGTATACACAAATTCACAAACAAATGTATACATGCATTGAAAGTCTTACTTTTCTCTATCAAGATAGTTGAGAAAAAATTTGGGGTCTTCCACTTATGCTGAAATATGTACTAAAGGAAAAAAATTACTAGAGAAGACTTTAAAAAACTATTTGGTAGATTTACAAACTCTTCATCATCTATTTCTTCCTTTAGCCCTAGAAATCTCATTAAAAGGAGCAGTTGTTTCTTAACATAGATTTATCTTCATGTCAACTCAAAAGTGGTAAAAATGATCAAGAATTCTTGTCTTTTTCCTAAATTGTATTGTGAGATTTTACTTTCAGAGACTAGAAGTGAAATGAAATCAGCCATTGAATACAATGATCTTTCATAGAAAATAATTCTGGAGAATGGAAACCCACCAAGTCTTTTTCTTCTATTGTTTAAAATTTGACTAAATGTAGAAAGAATAGATAACTTTTGAGCAGGAAGTAATATAATCAATATAAAGTATTATCTTGTTTATCTGAAGTAGAGAGTAATAAGGATATTTTAAAAGGCAGAGAAAAATATTTCAGCAAGTGTAATATAATTAACTCAATTATTCTTATTCTCTTATTGAGTCAGTCAGAAAACAATCAACACCCACTCTGTATGTGAAAGGTGCTATGCTAAGCATTAGGGATACAATGAAAGATGGTTTCTACTCTCAAACAGCTCATGCAAAAATAAAATCTCTAGTTAGAAAATATTACAGTAGGCACCTAAAATAGTGAAAAAGGGAGACCACAGGATTGGTGAGAAGAAAAATGTAAAAACGCTACATGGGAAAATAGTACTTGTGTTATACCCTAATTCAAGTCCTGGGTCACCTGTCAACCACCTGAGCATGGCCTTCTTCTATGCTTTTCCTTTTGTCCCTACTTCTCTGCAATAGTCTGTAACTGCTTAAGGTAAGTCTGGGCATGTTGCCAAAAGGCATAGTCTCCCTATTTCCTCAAATTAGCATTCTGTATTTTCCTTATACTGCACAAGGATTAGCCTGAGGGGCAAGATTATATACCACCCTGTTCTGTTCCATTGACCAAACAGGGTGTCTACACCCTTTGCCCAGAACATGACCCTGGTCTATTCTGGGATTTTCCTGTTCCCCTTTCCACTTGACTCTGCACCCGGACCCCACACCCTCTGCCCAGAACATGACCATGAAACCAGTTCCCCTTCTCATGACCCTGCACCGCACCTGTTCTGAGAGGGACCCTTATGTCATCGGGAGTTGCACCCTTATGCTTTTGTACCCCTGTGCCATATTTGCAAAATAGCTAACCAATCTTCTAGCTTCTGTAATGTCATAGTTTTGGCTAGCACCCTTCCTGGTTGTAGTTCTTCTTTTTGGCCTATATAATCAAGTCTTGGAGATCCATTAGGCACTACTCATTTGAGGAATTTCATTCTAGTAGTCCGCATGCTTCATCAATAAATCCACACCTAAATTTACCTTGAACCCAGGTCTCGGCTTGCTCTCATATTCTGCACAACACTTGTAACTCCAGAAAACTTCATCTTAATCATGATATTTATAAGGAGATTTACGTAAGCAGAAGGCCCTGGGTATAAGGTGACTTTCATGTGATGATGAAAAAACTAATTAAGAGGTGGAGGAAAAAGAATTATACTGGGTGAAGATAAAAGGAGGAGTCAGAAAGCAATAAATTGAATTACATGAAGAGGTACAAAGCCCTATTACTGTAGTAGGAAATTTAAAAAAATCTAATTAAGAGAGATAAGGAAGGAAAGTACATCTTGCTAAATGATGCCATAACCAATGAAGCAATAGGATAACTAAACATATATGCCTCAAGTGGCATAGCATCCAAATTCTTAGAGGAGAAGCTAAAGGAGTGTCAAAAAGAAATAGCAAAACTATAGTACTGGGAGACCTCAACCTCCCTCTTTCAGAACTAAATAACTATAACCAAAAAATTAAGAAGAAAGAAGTGAAAGAGGAGAATAGAATGTTAGAAAAAGATATCTTAGGCCTCTGGAGATAATTGAATGGGGTTAGGAAGGAATATTCATTTTTCTTAGTGGTATATATTATGTATAGAAAGAGAATACTGGCCATGTCTTAAGGCATAAAAGACTCACAATCCAATATAGAAAGGTAGAAATTAAAAATGCATCCTTTTCAGATCATGATGCTATAAAAATTATATGTAATAAAGGGCCATGGAAAACTAGATGAAAAAAGAATTGGATACAAACAAACCTAATCCTAAAGAAAGAGTGTGTAAGACAACAAATCATAAAAATATTCAGGAACTTCATCTAAGAGAATGACAATAATGAGATAACATAAAAAAACTTATGGCATACAGTCAAATTTATTTTAGGGAAAATGTTACATCTTTCAACGCTTACATGAATGAAATGGAGACATCAGTTTGGCATGCAACTAAAAAGCTAGAAAAAGTCGAACTAAAAATCTGTAACACCAGATTAAAAATTCTGACACTCAAAAGAGAGTTTAATAAAATTGAAATTACGAAAACAGTTGAACAAGTAAAACTAAGAGCTAGTTTTATGAAAAATCAAATAAAATAGATAAATCTTTCACTAATTTGATTTTTTAAAAAGAACATAATCAAATTACCAGTATTAAAAATTAAAAAGTGAATTTACCACTAATGAAGAGGAAATTAAGGCAATAATTTGGACCTATTTTGCAAACATGCAAACAAATTTGACAATCTTGGTGAAATGGATGAATATTTACAAAATCATAAATCACCCACATTAACAGAAGAGGAAATAAAACTACTTAAATAAACTTTTTCCTTAAGAAAAAGACAAAAAAGTTATCAATATACTAGCTAAGAAAAAATGTCTAAAGTTAGAGAATTTAAAAGTGAATTCTCCCAACAGTAAAAGACCAATTAATCCCAATACCACATGAACAATTTGGAAAAGTAGGTGCAGAAAGAATCCTACCAAATTATTTTCATGATATAAATATGGTGCTGATACCTGAAACAGAAGAGCCAAAATGGAGGAAGAAAATTATAGGCCAATTTCTCCAGTGAATATAGATGCAAGATTTTTAAGTAAAATGTTAACAAAAATATTATAGCAACTTATCTGAAGGATGATATGCTATGACCAGGTGGGATTTATACCAGGAATGCAGGGTTGGTTTAACATTAAGAAAATTGTTGGCATAATTGACCATATCAAAAATAAAATAACAGAAATCGTATGATTATCTCAATAAACACATAAAAAACTTGACAAAATACAACACTCATTTCCATTAAAAACTCTAGAGAATATAGGAACCAATCGAGTTCTCCATAAAATAGCAAGTAGCATCTCTCTAAAATCATCAACAAGCATTATATGTGACAGGCATAAGCTGGAAGCTTTTCCCATAAGATTGGGAGGGGGGGGGAGTACAAGCATATCCATTATAACTACTATTACTGATTAGTGTGCTAAAAATATTAGCTTTAACAATAGAAGGGGGAAAATAAATAGAAAGAAATAGGCAGTGGTGGAGCCAAGATGGTGGTGAAGAAGGAGTACGGACCTGCAGCTCTCACACAGCCACCCAAAATACCCATAAAATATGACCCTAAACAAATTCTAGGATTCTCAAACTCACATAAATACAGAAAACTCATGTCTTGCTGAAGGCAGCTCGGCAAGAGGGGCTTACCTGGGGAAGGCTGGGAGCCTAGGCCAGCTCAGTCCAAAACCAAAACGATGGCCAGGTCTCAGGGCAGTCTGTGAGGAGCCTGGCCGCAACCAGTCTACAAGAGAGATCTACCTCACCTCCAGCAAACTCCAAATCTAGTAAGGTGTGAAAAACAAGGATTAGAGGTTGGAGGGGCTCATTGTGCAGGCTGAGAGGCCGGGAGAGAAGACCAGCCCAGCCTGAAAATCAAAACCCTGGCCAGGCCTCAGGGTGTTCAGGAGGAGCCGAGCCTGCCAATATGCAGCTTGAGTCTACCCTGGGGAGCAGATCTACAGCACCTGGAGAAAGTTTCACCTCTAGAAAACCAGAATTACAGATGGTCAGTGAAAGTGGAATTTTGAAACTTAATTTGGGGGAGGAAAAGCAGTTTGTCCAATCTGCTCTGTAGGGCAAGGAAGCTGTGGGGGAAGCAGAGGAATGGCTGTAACTGGCAGCTGCCCCCACTGGGATGCTTCAGAGCTCCTGGGCTGCGGACCCTGTAGGGGGGCTGAATCGATTGATCAGGGCCAAGTGCTCTTGTGTTGAGCGGCCTAGTTCTGATTCATGGTCTTGGGCGGTGGTCCTGGGGTGGGCTCTCAGCAAGCCAAAACTGGGGGGGAGGGCTGCAACATCCCCCTAATAGCTCCAGGAGCTGGGAAAAACCCAAGTGATTTGGAACAGAGCTTTCCCCTTGGAAGCAGAGTTCCACAAAGCTGAAAAAAACCCAACCAATTAATTGACAGGGCAACATGTGGAAAATGAAGCAAAATAAGAACAGCAATAAAACTCTAGGATCCTTTTTTGTGGAAAAAAAGGATTAAAGAATGGAACAGGAGGAAGACAACATAGTTAGAACTCCCACAACAAATGCTTCCAAGACACTTGAAGAATGCCTAGAAGCTATACATCAACTGGAAAAAGACTTTGAAAAACAAATAAGAGAAGTAGAGGAAAAATTGGGAAGAGAAATGAGAACAATGTGAGAAAACCATGAAAAGAGAGTCAACAACCTGACTGAAGAAAACAACACTTTAAAAAAATAGATTAACTCAAATGGCAAAAGAGGCCCAGAAATCTGATCAGGCGAGGAATGCCTTAAAAAGTCAAATCACAGAGATGAAAAAGAATCTAAAAAGCATTCTGAAGAGAAAAATTCCTTCAGAATTGGAGTGGAGCAAGTAGAAGCTAATGACTTTATGAGAAACCAAGATACTATTAAACAGTTACAAAGAAATGAAAAAAATAGAAAGCAATGTGAAATATCTCCTTGAAAAAAACCACTGACCTGGAAAATAGATCCAGGAGAGACAATTTGAAAATGACTGGTCCAACTGAAAGTCATGACCAAAAAAAGACCTTGGAAAGCATCCTTCAAGAAATCCTCAAAGAAAATTGCCCCAATGTTTTAGAATCAGAGGGCAAAATAGAACTTGAAAGAATTCACCAATTACCTCTTCAAAAAGATCCCTGAAACAAAACTCCTAGAAATGTTTTTGCCAGGTTCCAGAACACCCAGTTAAAGGAGAAAATATT
>JAQQSW010002702.1:0-14882 GCA_028646575.1 Pseudocheirus occidentalis
ACCTTGGGCAAGTCACGTAACCCCAAATGCCCTCCCCCCCCAAAAAAAAGCAAAAAAAGAAGTAATATCGATCTTTCCCTACTTACCAAATCCAGGGACAAAATATAAACCTGAAGTTTACAAAAGTACACCTGGGGATGCTAAACTGTTATACTAAACATTTATATGTTTCAGAATTAGAAGTATAATGCTTTATCTGTTGTATTCTCAAATTGGTGACACACTCCATCCATCCTGAAACCTAGTAACCTGGAAGTAGTTTGCCATAATGTCTGAACTCTACCTGCAATTGTAGATTTCTCTTTGGCCTGAATGTGCTTTCTCTCCAGACATTACTGCAATGTTTCCTGTCATACTTGTTTGGTGATGGGGTGATACTACCTGAATCCAAAGGAGTTTCACGTAGGTTATGACTGCATTAGTAAAGGAAGCTGTTAATGCTCAGTTTACATGAAGTTTCTTCGGCAGCAAAGTCTCATGTCATTCACTCCCTAATTGATTAATCATATTACTACTGAGGTGTTCAAAACAGTCAAGGGATTCTGTCCAGATGACAGCACCATATGTTTCTTTTGGCAAAACTAACATGCTGCACGAACTATTGTAATTTTATTAATTAAAATTATTTCAAATCGTTAAAATGAAGGACAACATGATATAGTAAAGAGAGGGTCAACCTTTTGATAAGGTAGATCTGGGTTTTTGTCATGACTGACACATACTGACTGTCTGACCACCAGCAAATTATTTAATTTCTCAATACTCCAAGCAAGCTAAGAATATAAATTTCAGATGGCTTCCTGATAGGAACTGTGAAGGAAGTTTCCACACTGATACAACCGTAGGTCTAGACCTGCCCTAACCCACCAAGATCAGACATAAAAATAAAATTCTGAATGCAGTATCTATGACAAATAATACATTGTTAAGCTATTATGTTTTTCTTCCAAGAAGTATAATCAAGAAGAAATGGACTTGATTACAACATAAAATACCTTCATCAGTTGAATGATGGACTAGGAAGAATACTGGAAAGTTCAATGATTTAGGTCCTAATTATGAATTCTGATTCTGTCACTAGCTATCTGTGTCACACGGGAACACAGCTTCCCTCTTTGTGTCACATGGAAATACAGTTTACCTCTTCAGGCACCAGTTTCTTCATCTGTGTGAAAGAGATCCACACCTGCATAACCCCAGGCTCTCCTAATGACATTTCTCCATGACGTTTTTAAGGCACAGAGTTGTGTCCTCTAAGTATAGGACATGAATATTACATCCCAAAGGTTATGTGTAGGAGAAGCAGAATAGGGAAGTATCTAGGCATTGAAGGCTTTTTAAAGAGAGAGCTGGGATGGAGAAAACTGAAGATTATTATATCTGTGTCTCATTCCTGCAGAGATTTCACAGGATTCAATGAAATCATTGAATCTGACTGATGTGAATAAGATGTGATAATCTCTTCACACCATGATGTGAATAAGAAAATTTCAGGAGTCAGGGACTAGACTCATAACTGGGAAATAAGAAGATAGTTTATGGGGGAGAAAAGGGGAATCTATGAGATACTGTGCCCCTACTGGTATGAATTATTTTACTAGTCAATTATTTTATCATGATCTCTGTATTTTACTTTGAACTATTCTTGGTTAGGTGGTAAAAGCACATAAGTAGGGATCATGAGCTGTGATATTTAGTCCATAATGCTTCCAAGAATGTTGTGAACTTGGAGGTGACTTGGGGAACTCTAGGATGTCTGAAAATTAAAGAGTCAAATCATATGGTCTCTACAATCCATCTTAGCTCTTAAATTCTAAAACCATAAAAGTAAAACTTTTTAATTACAAAGTTTTTTTTTCTATTTGGCAATATTTCTCTGAACCTATATATACAACTGGATTCTCAATATTTAGAAGATCATAGAGTTAGAACAGGAAGGAACTTTTAAAAGTTACTGAGTCCAAACCCATCATTTTACAGATAAAGAAATTACAGTCTAAAGAGGTTAAATGACTTACATAGAGTCACCAAACTGACTATAAAGTCAAATTTCACATTCTTCAGAAACAACTGTCAGAAAATTACATACATACATACATACATACATACATACATACACACATACATACAAACATACATACATAACTTTAAAGGCCAATCTCCATTCCTAAGCATGACAGAGGTAAGAAGTTAAGTTGATGCAGTATTTCCTGTCTTACTAGTAATGATTAAAAATTACATTATACATACTTCTAAATGGTCTTATAAAATCATATCACACTTTCTCCAAAATGATTAAAATATGAACATGCCTCTCAGTACAATACCTAGAATGAAATTTAAATAGCCCAACAGAACCCAAATTCATAGCTTCACCAATTTATGACCTTTAGAACTAGAAAGTACCTTGTATGACATTTAGTCCAACACCTTCATTCTTCAGCTAAGGAACCTGGGACCAAGAGAATTTAATCATCCTGCCTAATGTTTTATAGGTGACAGAGGGAGGACATCAACCTCAACATGTTTTGTTAATTAACCAACATTTCTGATGAATGAAAATGAAATTGAAATGGCTTTATTGAAATGCTTACTGTACAGACATTTGTATCTTTTATTTTCAATCCAAATTGAGCAGAAAACTATTTGCAATATTAATGTTATGTAGATTTTAATGGAAATTTCAGATATTTTTACCAGATGACAGAAACTATATTTTAAAGCATCCTATAAAACTGGGACTATTAATGTTTAATGGTAATGAGAAGTGTCCTGTAGTGTTGTGTTTTGTGACTTACAGGCCAAACTGTCAGCTTTTCCTCTATGAACTTAATGACTGTTGTCAACAATCAGACATAATGACAAAATTCAGCAACAAACAATATGTACAAATGACTAGTTAGGAGTGCATTTCAGTCTTCAGGTGCAATCAACCATTTCCTCCTTGTTTACAGGGTAAAAATGTCCAATTAAGAGTAAAATTTACCATTTCTGCGCACAGAAACAAAATAAGCATGTCCACCAATTTGGTGGAGTCTAGTCAATAAGTACTTGTCTTTGGGGGCTGAAGATATCAACAAACAACAGCATCTCACAAAATTGTCATTTTATTAGCCTCATTTAGAAAATATGGTAGGGATTGTAATTTATAAAATACACCAAGTTTTGTAGATTCATCACTCTAGCATTGTGTATGTTTGAAATTTAGTTGTTCAACAGATTTAGTTGTTCTTCATTATATTCTGAAAGAATTTTCCTTTGATCTATATGCTACAATAGTTACATCAGCCTGGGTAGTACCTTCAAATAGTACATGTAGCAGAAGAGATTAAAACAGTTTAAAGCTGGAATGGCCCTTAGAGATCATCTAATCGAGTGAGTGTACAGAGTACCACTCCTGGGAAGACTCATCTTCCTAATTTCAAATCTGGCCTCAGACACTAGCTCTGTGACCCTGGAAAGTCACTTAACCCTGTTTGCCTTAGTTTCTCAGCTGTCAAATGAAGTGGAGAAGAAAATGACAAACCACTCCAGTATCTTTGCCAAGAAAACCCCATATGGGATCACTAAGAGTCAGAAACAAGTGAATGAAATGAGTGAACAACAAGAAGAGGAAACAGGTCCTAAAATGCTAAGTAACTTACTCAAAATGACAAGTAGCTGTCAGGACTTGAACCTTACTCCTTTATAACTCCAAAGTTCTGGCACTTTTATTGTACCATATTTCAAGTATATCAATATTGATCTCTGATTAATAATCAACAATATAAGATAAAATCATTTTCTCTCCCTCTTCAGACAAAATATGGCTAGTTCTACTCTTCCATTGACTCTTTCATAGAGAGTAGGTTGTTAGCACACTTTATATTCTGTGAGACAGAGTAAAGTGCTAATTTCACTGTGTGAGAAAAAGGTGTGAGCAAAAATTATAAAACAACACGATGCAGTAAAAAACAGAAACAACTTATCAGTCCGTTTGGACTCTAGTCTGGAAACTGCCTTTAAGTGGTTATATGACTTTTACTGCGTCATTTTCTTCTTTGTGAAATAAAGAGATCAGAATAAATGAATTATAGTGTCTCCTGACCCACTTCCCTGCAGAAATTTCATTCATGTCCTATAGAAGAGTTTTTGAGGTATTCTGTGGGTTTCTGGACAACCTACCCATTGTATTTCTGATATAAAATATCTGGTCGGTTACGAAAATGGTTCTGGTGATTATCCAAAACACCTGAAAAAATTTTACCCTTCTGGAAACCTTAAACACTGGAAATATTTTGGTGGAGGTTTTAAAATTAAGGCTTTAGAACAGCAATGTAAGAGTAAGTTAGCTACTTAACCTGGAGAAGTCAGGTTAATGGAGACATAGATCATCTCAGTGAAGAAAAGTCTGAGTGAAAATGTGATCTCTGAGCAACAACAGAGCTTTGTATACGAGTTTGCTTTGTTTGTTTTATCAATATCCTACCAATCATTATACCGTATGAAGGAAACTGAGAAATCACAGGACATTAGATTAAGAGCTAGAAGGGACATCAGGAGCCATATTGGCACAGTGAATAGAACGCAATGTGTAGAGTCAGGAAGACTTAAGTTCCTCAGTTCAAATCTAACCTCAAACATTTACTAGCTGTGTGACTTTTTAGGTAAGTCACCTTTTGCCTCAGTTTCCTCATATGGAAAATGACCTAGAAAAGGAAATGACAAACCACTCCAATATCTTTGAAAAGAAAACGCCAAATGGGGTTACAAAGAGTCAGACATGACTGAAACAACTGAACACAACAATATAGCTCCCTTGATTTACTGATAAGAAAGAAATGAAATGACTTGTTCTAAGTGACACAGAAGCAGAATCTGAAACCAAGGCCTCTGCTTCTAGAACTAGTTCACTTTTCACTGCATATTCTGCTTGAATCAGCAAACCTTTACTAAGTGTAGAAGGGGAAGAATAAGCATTTATTAAATTCCTACTGTGTGCTAAGCATTATGCTAAGGGGTTTTCAAACATCATCTAATTTGATTTTTGCAACAATACAGGGAGGTAGATGCCATTATTGAGGAAACTTAGGCAGACAGGGTTAAGTCATTTGTCCAGAATCATAGAACTAGGAAGTATCAAAGAGCTAGGAGGCTGGTTTTGAACTCAGGTCTTCCTGACTCCAGACTCAGCCTTCTAGTTACTGTACTACTTAGCTGCTTTAATTTATACCATGTCTACTGCATGCAAGACACAAGAGGAAGACACCTCTCTCTCTCTCTCTCTCTCTCTCTCTCTCTCTCTCTCTCTCTCTCTCTCAAGTTTCTACCCTCAAGATGGTAACCTATACAAGGTTACATCTAAGCCAGCTGGAGTAAATGAAAAAATTTCTTCTTTTCAAAGATTTTGCAGGGAGGAAATGAAAAAAACAAACTTCTATCACTGTCATTGACCTTCATCCTTATGGCAAGGGTTTCCAACATTGGGATTAGAATTAGTCCCTTTTGTTTTCCTATCTGTAGGCATGAAGAAGATATCTCCAAAGTCTCTAATGAGACTCTAATAAGTCTTTTAATATTTTTGGAGGGCTTTTTAAGGTCATGCTTCATACTTTTTCATCACCAATCTTTATAGCCCCAGGTCTTGAGTTAACATTTTGTGAAAGGAAATCATTTTGGGGTTCTTTTTTCTTACAGAAACAAAAAAAATGATGGAAGTGACAGTTAAGTCTAAATATTAGGCATGTATGGGCTATGTATTTCTTCACTGGGTTGCCCAATATTTAACATTTTAAATGATTTAAATAACTATACCTTGAAATATATTTTGTTCAGTTATGTAAACCATATTATAGGAAAGAGAATCCATAACCTGAAGTGCATCCTGAAGAAGGAACCAGAATGACAAAGTGGCTAGAATTCATCCCACACAATAATTAGTTGAAGTAGCTAGGGATGATTAACTTGGAAAAGAGAAGATTTAGGGGGTTGTACCTGTTCCCTTTCTTCAAGTATCTCAAAGACTGTCATAAGGAATAGAGATTAAATGTGTTGTTTGGCCATGCAAAGAAAAAATGCAGATCAAGTAATGAAAGTTAAAAGAAAAACATTTAGTTTGATTCAAGGAAAACTTTCTACCAGAGCTATCTTGTATTGGCATGGATTATCTTAAAAGGCTATAAAGTCACCATAAATATAAGCCTTCAAGCAAGGAACAGTTGACAGAGTATTGATTATGTTATAGTGAAGAATTACTATTTGAGTATATGTCAAACTAGACGGCCACTGTGGTCCCTTCAAACTGAAATTCTGACACTTTGCAAAAAAAAAAATCTTTCTTAACAAAAATACCTGTCCCCAAACAGTTGAAATAGGGCTGAAATAAGCCTCAGTTTAGATCTTCCAGAGAAAGCTAAATTACCTTTTATTTATAAGACATGTGGTAGAGGGAATTCTTTTGTCAGGTACTTATTATACTAGATAACTGATTCCATGAAAGGCTATAGCTTATTGTTTATGTGGCAGAAATACCCATTTCCATTATGTCCGATCTATACTATTTTTCTAAGTGTAGTGACTTCATCTACATATTCTAAAATCCTGGGACTAAGTTCTTACTGGGTAGAGCCTTCTGACTTTTCCTTAACATTTGGGCAAATGTTTTCTACTTTGGCTGTCCAAATTGATGTTTGTGCACTACCTGATCATGGTGAAGGACGCAGATCATTGTTGGTATTGAATTACATAAAGGTGAATGGTTCAAAAGTATCTGGAATGGGGGCAGCTAAGTGGCGCAGTGAATAGAGCACCGGCCCTGAAGTCAGGAGTACCTGAGTTCAAATCTGGCCTCAGACACTTAACACAAAAAACTAGCCGCGTGACCTTGGGCAAGTCACTTAATCCCAACTGCCCTCCAAAAAGCAAAAAAAAAAACAACAAAAAAGATAAAATAAAAAAAAATAACTATCTGGAATGGTGAATTTTTTCAAGCAGTTGCTTTCATTAGCAATACACAAAACAAATTTCAGAGCTACTTTGTTTTAAAATTTCTGATACTCTTTCACTGTAAGTGAATAAAAAAATCAAGAGTTGATTCTCAGTTTTGGACTTGCAGGAGCTACATTCAGAAGCTTCTGAAACAAATTCATCCTAATGGAAAATGAAAGGGTCTCAGTAGGGAAGCTTCAGCCAAGTATAAGGTAGATGGATCTCCTGATGTTTTCTCATCATGGGCTAATTCACCCCAATGTCTGTCCTGCCTGAATCTCACCATACTTCATGCTTATGACCCTAAAAAGATGAGACAAGGGTTCCTTCTGAGATAAGAAATAGGCACACAAAGATTGTGCACTTCCATATTCTTTCTAATCGAGAGTCTTTGTGTTAAGAGGCAGAGAATTTCTATAGAGTGAAATAAATCCAGGATTTGAAGGCCAACCCTGACTATGGCAGCCCAACTACCCTAGTCCTTCCAATTCTCTTGCAATAAATTGTACTTCACCTCACCTCTCAACGATCCTACAACTTACAACACAGGCACACTTAAGAAGGAACAGGAAAAACCAACGTTTCCATGAAAGACAGAGCTATTACTGACTTCTTGTCAGTCACCATCACAATCCCTTTCATTGTACTCTTTGGCCAACCCCTTGGATAGCTTTCAACATGTCTGCTGCACAAGACAGGATACTAGAGCTTGACAAGGAAAGATCTTTAGAGGTAATTTCATTCAACCTGAGCATTTTAGAAAGGAGGAAAATAAGAGCCATGGGTATAAAATAATGTGTCCAAATGTTCACAATCAAGGGTACATTTTGACCCCACATTTGGTTGCTCTTCAGGAGTAACTTCTCCTGGCCCTGTGTCATGCTGTTTCATCCAGAGACATGTTGAACACATGAGAAAGGAACACACAAATATAAAAGCAAAAAATACATAGGAATATATGGTATTCAATGTTGCATTGCTCTGCCATGAACTGATATCACTCAGCTCTTTTGGTCTCCTTCCTTCCTATATAGTTCAACAACTACAATCTAGTGGACCATCTTATTACAAGACACTGATCTCTGTGGTTCTGGATCTCTTTGCTTTTTATGTTGTTTCCATACAGCCACTAAATGCAAGTATTGTTTCCTTATTAGGACTACTGGCAAAAGCCTGCCTTCCTGTCTTTATATATCCAGGACCTTTTGTCCCTGATTGTGACAGCATCATCTGGATGGCAAAATGGGGTCATCCAGTTTTAGATAACATCAGTAGCTTATGGCTGCTAAAGCTCTTCCTTTAATAACCCCTGGTTAATAATCCCTTCTCCAAAGGCACAGACTTGTCAGATGATGTTCCCTGACCAATGACTCTGGGTTTGCTCTCTGTCCAACCTTTGCTGTATCCATGTAATAGTTGTTCCTGAAACCTAAGTTCTCTTGGGCCCATCCCTCAGAGAACAGACCATGTGGAGGGCAGGACAACTTAACAATACATTCCTTTAACATGGAGCTGTCTGATTCTTGCTATCCTACTTTGCTCTGATGTATTCTCATTTCTTCCTCTTACTTTTCTCCAGCAAGATCATAAGTACATAAAAAGAAAAATATTATGATTTCTTTTGCCTTCCCCCATAGTATAGGCTTCTATATACAACTGCTGTTCAGGCAGAGACATCACTAGGTGAAATGATAAAAATAGACCTTCCATCTCTCTGCAATGTGGTATAATGGAAAGATAAAAGGAATTTGAATCAAAAGATCTGGATTTATGTCTAGGCTATGAAATGTAACAGTTCTTTGCCTAAACCTTAATTTATCATGTGTAAAATCTGAATAATAATGCTTATATTACCTATGCCCTGTTTCCTTGCATTAGCTCTCTTGCTGTGTGAGAAAAGCACTTTGTGAATTCCAAAACACTTTGGCCTCTGCGCCTTAGCCTACCCCCCACAAATAAACATACTCTTATGCTAACCCATATTCCTCTTCTTATCCTGAAAGAACTGGTAGATGCCATCACTAAGTATCAGTAATATTTAAAAGATCATGGGAAAAAATTGGAGTTAGCATAAGATTAAAGAAGGAAAAGGGTTGTCCTGATTTTCATACAAGAGAAAGGAACAGCTTGTGAGAACTATAGACCAGTGAGCTTGACTTCAATTCCTGGAAAAATTCTAGATTTAAAAAAATGGTTAGTGAACAACTGGAGAGGGAAATGGTGGTTACAATGAGCTAGCATGACTTCAGGAAGAACAAAGCAGTCCAGACTAACTGAATTTCCTTTTTTGACAGGATTGCTACACTTCCAGGTGGGGGTGGGGAGAGAAAATCATGGCTATAGTTTACCTAGACTTTAGAAAAAAGTTTTTGAAAAAGTCTCTCATACTATTCTGGTGCAGAATATGCAGATTTGGATTAGATGATAATACAGGTGGATGAATGCACACCTCGTTGGAAGGAGAGATTCAAAGAGCAGTTGTTAATGGTATTTGAATCACCATTTTACCAGGTGGTAGACTGTGAGGGGCCAGGTTACTATCTGGGAGCTTTACTCTGCTTCTCACCTTAGGGTCCTAGTAAACTTATCTAGTACCATTTACAGTTGAGAGGAAGAACTCCAGCTTGAGAAAGATGAGGCATGGGACAGGAACAAACCCCCTGTTTCTCTCGGTGGGAAGAAAGATTCCATTGACCTTTCTCTTTAACATCCATTCCCTTCCCCCCTGGACTTCCAGCCAAGACTCTCTCTAGCTACTTAGCCCTAGGTACTGCATGTGGCACAAGGCAGTGAGTCCAAGATACTGCATGGGTCAAGGGGCTCTCTTCCCTCTGCTGTTTTGCTTTTGGGATCATCTAAAAACCACCTGTACTGGGGGGGGGGGTCCATCTAGTGGAAATAACTACATAATCTACAGGTAGTGATAGCTACTAGATGAATTCACAGTCCTTGGGAATTTACCTTCCCTCTCCGGCTCCATCCCCCTTCCCTCCCATAAACTGTGGATCAGGAAGATGAAGTGATTTGCTCACATTCACAAAGCAAATTTTACACAGTCCTCTTCTGAAGCACATTTTAAGACAAATCTTGCAAGAAATCTCCTAATCGGAGATGCATGAACACATGCTGTCCTAAAAGAAACATAGATAAAACTATAATCCCTCCCTCATTTTTACTCTCAACTTTACAATTTGAACACCCAGAAGTAGCATAATTCAGAACAAGAATATGTGAAGGAGTAAATCCCAACACTATATGGGCTGCCATTATGATGATAAATCCCAGATTTAGTTTGAAACCAGCTTCCAAGTAGACCACAACACTGCCTTCCATTCTCCTGACCAATAGAAATATAGAAGTTAGTTTCCACATGGGTGCTTCTGTATCAGGTCAAGTCAAGATGGCCTGGATGACTAACTTTACCTTTAAGTTCATCAGCCTGAGATACAATAGGATCAAGGGTGTAAGTATAAAACTGACTCCCCCCCCCCAAAAAAAGTGTGTACAGGATATACTTTTAAGCTTAATCTATATCTTATTAACATTTCTTCCCATCACTTTCTTAAGTCAAACCAATCAACAAAATAATGAATGAAACCTTGATTTTTAGCATTTGCTGATTTCCAAGATGTCAAAGCTCATAATGAGTTCTTAATAATAGTCTCGCTTGAAGACATACTAGAGAGAAGGTGAGGAAAGTGGAGAAGAGAGGATAGAAGAGGAAGAGAGAATGAAGCAGAGAGCCTAGTTAGAGTTCTTTGCTGTGATACAAAAGAACTGCAGGGGTCTTCGGTTCCTGGTTGACTTTCCCTGTTTGCTTTTGTTTGTGCTTTCCCTTTCCCCTGAGGAAGACATATGTCACACTGTTCTGTAAAGCTCTCAAAAGTCCTGGTCATTGTGAGCCCTCAAAAGTTTGGTGGCTAATAATATTTAGGTCACAAGGTTAATAAAAGCTGCAACACTGACAACACTTTTGAAACCTGTTCTCACTTCTCCCAACCAGGTTATAGGATTCTGAGAGTACTTGGGACATAGCAAAAACCTAAAGTTGCTCCTTATAGTTTCTGACAAGAAGTGATAACAAACATGAATTCATTGTTCTCATAAGCATGGTGACTTAAGCATTGTGGATTCTAAACTCTTATTTCCTTCTAACAATTATACAGATTCCTTTTTGCAGCTATTATTTTGTGTTAGCAACTATGTCATCTGAATCAGTGTAAATACCCATGGTGTTGGAAATGCAAACTGGTAGCTAGCCAAAGAAATACACTCTCTGAAATGCCAAACTTAAAATATAGCTCTACACACCATCTTTTGGTCCTCAGAGAAGAGAGAATATAATGGAAACTGTTCCATTTTAAAAAGTTATAATGATAACCTGAAAAATTTCCAATGAGCCCAAAGCATATTCATAACCACAAGTAAATTCAAAAATACTTACTGATCTCCCTCCCTTTTCCCCAGGATGATTTTATAAGATCTTTACAACAGAATAAGAACACGGCTCAATTAATTTTCTCAGTCATATCCAACTCTTCATGAACTTATTTGGGGTTTTTTTGGCAGAGATGCTACTACAGTGGTTTGCCCTTTCCTTTTTGAGCTCATTTTGTTTAAACAAATGATAAAACTGAGGCAAACAGGGTTAAGTGACTTCCTCAGGGTCACACAGCTGGTAATTGTTTGACACCAGATTTGAACAGAAGAAACTGAGTCTTCCTGACTCTAGGCCTGGAATTCTTTGCACTGAATCACCCTAGCTGCCTAAGGAACATGGTAAATATCTTATTTGAGGGGGGTGAGGGGTATGCATGAATGGGAGGGAAAAATGACTACCTTGACAGAAAGTCAGAATTACTTACCTACAGTTTAATATAGAGAGAAGAGTTAGTGTTGGGAAAATGATCCGGGTCTCCTTACCTTGTACATGTAATATGCATAATAGATACATGTTTACACCTATATGCTACATCTTGGACTCAATTATATAATGGATTAGAGGCATATTTCTATAAGACATCACATATGAGTACATGACACCCAAAAAGAACCCTTAATTTAAACACTAACAATGAATTCATACTTCCCAGAACCAGATTGTGAGGGGCTTTAAATGCCAAACAGAGGAGTTTGCACTTTTTCCTCTTGGCCTTCTTTTGCCTCTAGGATATTTCTGTCTGTTTGGCATTTAAAGCCCTTCACTATCTGGCTCCAGCCTATCTTTCCAGACTACTATGCTTTACTCCCTTTCACATATAGTGTGAAAAGTCAATTCAAAAATGATCTATTTGCCGTTGCCTGTTTCTGAAAATCCATCTCCCTTGTAAGTCGCCTTTGTCAGGTTTTCCCCATGCCTGGAATGTCCTCCCTCCTTGCCTCCATCTCTAAGTGTCCTTCCAAGTTCCCTTCAAGTATCTCTGTCTTTGAAAAGCCTTCTCAATGTCACCAGAATCGAAGGCTTCCCCACTGCCCAAAGCATCGTGTATTTATTTTGTGTATATTTGTTTCCACCAATTAAATGTCAGCAACTTTAAAGTAGGAATTCTGGTTTTCATTTGATTTTGCATTCCTAGTATCTAATAGAGTGTCAGACATGTTGCAAGTGCTTAACAAATTCTTACCAGGTTATTAGTATTGAGCCCTCCATGCAAGAAGACAAGCTCAATATCATTTAACGTGAGTTGTTCAATTTTTGGAAGGTTCTATTTTTTTTTAAAAAGGGAAGAAATAAAGAATATAATCTATTTTAGACATAATGTAATTATTAAATTGTCTTATTAGGGAAAACACATGAATGTGGCTCGAAATAAATTGGTGAAGACATTTAATTACAACTCAGCCATTGATTATTACTATGTAATTATTGGGCATAATGAAGCAAAAACATAGCAAGTCAATTAAAGACAAATAAAATTTCTGATTTCACTCTAAACCATTAGAAGTCATTTAAAGGCACCTGTGCCACATATCCCTGGGAGAAAGAGATGTATTCTCTGCTCTCTCCCTTGCCCATTATTTTTTTCCCTCATGATACTAGTCACCTCCACTTAGGTTTACTTAGGGACTGCGGAACCAGGTCCTTGTGGTTAATCATTTATTGAGCATTAATTACATGGTGGGTGTTCTAACTTGACAGATCTCAAAAGGAAATATTTTTTGCCTTCTATAGTCAACAAACAAGTACCTACTGTGTTCCTGTGTATAAAGCACAAAAGAAAGGGGAAACCTCGTAATTATATGATTGATTTAAACATTATGGACAGCCAATGTGACTAATACCAGCCCCAACTGAATTTTCAGTGGAGGCCTCTATTTTCCTATCTAGCTGTCAACACTGACAAATCCATGCTGTGTAGACATGATATGAGGATATTCATATGGTACAAGACACAAATTTATAGAATCTGCCAAAGAAAGAAAAGCACAAGATAAATCACTAAAAGATTCCTGGGCCTTGTGGAACATAATTAAATAATGTTAATAAAAGAAAACAGACTCTTACTAGTGCAGCCAAATAATTCTAAACAGCAAAAAGAAGGTGTAAATAATCAGAAATATAAACACCATCGACAGAATTAACTTTCATTTATAAGTTATAGAAAACTATGGAATAATACAATTGTCACAAATGGAAGAAAATTCAGAAGAACAAAAAAAATGTTGAAATGTAACTGATATTAAGGCAAATAAATACATGAAAAAGCAAGACTATCCAAAATGACCCTAAATAAAGATTTCATGACTATATGTTCTAAAAACAGTTTATATAAGACCATGAGATAGACAAAGTAATTTATTGGGGACTCAGTTTATATGTATGTGTGTGGTATCTTTTTTTAAAAGAACATTTCCTAATAAAATAGAATAAAGATGATTTCCTATTATTTAGGATTCAGAAAAAGAAGAATTATCATTTTTTTATGATCCTGTGGGACTCAGTCCATAGACAACAGGAAAACTGGATAAGTTAACAGAGATTATGCCAAATGATGTGCTGGGGAACAAATATTCATGGGATCCCTAGGGAATCTGCACACACATAATCTGGCCCACACAAATTGGCTGGTCCTATTATAATGGGTTATAAGCTCCACACCTCTAGGGAAGGAATGGATTTGATACTAATGGAAACAACATTTGAGTGATCTCTCTAGCATGCCAATTGCCATTCTCAATGAGGCTCCTGATTTAGGAAAACTGCAAAGATGCCAACGTATCGGATGATAACATAAACTTTGATCCACCTCCCAAGACTCAGCGCTGCAGTCAAATTCTTGGAGAATTGTAAAAATACTAGTCTCATTAGCATACAAACCCAGATTTACAGGCAGAGAGATACTGAGTCACTTTAGTATCTTCACAGGCCCCAGATGTCGCAGTAGGTAGATAGTGTGGTGGGCCTGGAATCAGGAAGACCTGAGTCCAAATATTGTCTTAGATACTTTCAAACTGTGCGACCCTGGTCAAGCCCCTTAATCTTTGCTTTAGCTTCCATAATTGTAAAACAGAGATAACAATAATGCATACTTCACACAATTGTTATAAGGATCAGACAAGATAATACTTGTAATGTACTTAACACAATGCCTCACACAAAGAAAGCACTTTGAAAATGCTGTTTCCTTCCTTCCTTAACACTCTCATGAAACAAGTATCATTAACATGGACTTTAAGTGGATATGGTAGTTCTTTTGTTTTGTTGACAATATGGTATAGTAGAAAGAACAGTTGATTTTTAGTCAGAGCATACGGGTCCAAAACCTACATCTATCACTTATTATCTGTGTAACATGAGGAAAGTCATTATCCTCACCTGGGCTTTATTTCATTTGTCTGTAAAAAGAGGGGTTTAAACTAAATATGAAGTAAAGTCTATGGAAATTATGATTATTTTTTTAAACAAAATTAACTCA
>JAQQSW010002703.1:0-14882 GCA_028646575.1 Pseudocheirus occidentalis
ATTCATTTCCACAAGATTTTGAGTTATAAATTTTTGCCTCGACTTTCCCCTACCCCCACCCCAAGATAGAGAGTCCACTGAATACTCCTTCTCCCAATATGTTCTCTCTTATATTCTTTTCCATCCCCTCTAACTTTCTAGTAGGGCAAGATGGATTTCTGTACCCCAGGGCCTGTATATCTTATTTTCCATTTGCATGTAAAAGAAATATTTTTTTATATTTGTTTTTAAAACTTTGAGTTCTGGATTCTTTCCCTTCTTCCCTCCTCACCCACCCCCAAGAGGAAGATAAGCAATTCAATATAGGTTGTACATGTATAGTTATGCAAAATGTTCCCATAATAGATATATTGTGAAAGACTATATTTCCCTCCATCTTCTCCCGCTTCCCACTTACTCTATTTTCTACTTTGATCCTCTCCCCTCTCAAAAGAATGGGCTTCTAACTACCCTCTCCTCCAATTCACTCTCCCCTCTATCATCCCTACCTCTTATCCCCTTCCCCCCTACTTTCCTGTAGGGTAAGATACCCAATTGACCACTCAATTTCTAAGTTGAGTTCCAGAAAACAAAGTCCCATCCTTAGACACCATGTTCTCAGCCAGCTGGTCACTTCCCAAATCCACTTTGCTCTTTGGCACCCTTTACTTCCAAAGGGGAACAGGGCAGCAAACACAGTCTGTGTTCCCTCAGTCTTCAGTTTCTTGCCCAAGACATTGTCATCTGTGGCAAATGCGTTTTAGGTTCCTTTTGTCAGTGTCAGAACTGGGTGGTGGCCAGCCTCTTTGATAAGTCTCGGGAGGTTCTCAGTCTGTTTTCGATACTTGCCCTGGCAAGATGTCAGACCTCTTTGTTGTTGTTAGAGAAGCTGTGAGAGCAAATTATAAAGAGAAAGACATCCTGGGGAGAAGAGATGGGCATCAGATGAATGAATGAATGAATGAATGAATGAATGAATGAAAAAATCATCTTAAGCCCTTACTGTATACCACATAATATGCCAAATGTTATAATGGACATTTTCTTAAAAGAGAGAGAAAGAGATCTTTCCCCCCAAAAGCTCATAGTCTAATGGGAAAAGGGAATACCCAGCAGAGAAGTTGTTTTGACTGGGGATTTCCCAAGGATAGTGAGTGGAACCATAGGAAAGTTGGTTGACATGGGCTTTTTCCAGGAGCAGTGGTGGTATTGATTTGATTCCAGTTCTAGAGCTGGAAAATTAGGAGTGAGGGGAGAGGGGAAGATGAACAGAAAGAAGAGAGCTAGGATGAAATGAAAAGCATGGCTGTAACAAATACATTAGACCATATGATACTTTCACCAATAACAATTTAGCCCCTCTCGGGGGGAGTTCCAGAGATGAAAAGGGTTACTAGTAGACTTACTATTAGTGCAGTCACTAGAGGTCCAGAGGTTCAGAATAGTGGATGGTAAGGCCCAGTGGTCCAGAGAATGCTGTGTCAGGAGGAGTAGATAGGAAGAGATGACTAAGGTAGAATCCACTTTTGCCCCCGCAAGACAGAGACAGGCTATGCAAGATATTACAAAAGCAGCATGGCATACAGGAAAGAACCTTAGACCCTAGGAGCCCTCGGGTCAAATGCCAACTTTACCCCCCCTCTGGCCATGTGGGCAAGTCAATACTCCTTTCTGAATCTCAATTTCATCATATGCAATTCCATTCATGACTAACCCTAACCCTAACCTTACTGCTACTAAGAAGTCTTTGATACCATACCTGAACATTTTATAATCCCTAATCCAGTGATAACATCTCTGGAAAATTAACTAAGCTGGTTCTTGGAAAATACAGCATAGACTCACCCTTAAAGCCTTTCTAATTTGGTAAAACTGTAAAGAGCTCACTATGGGCATGGCCTTCAAAAATTCAGCATTGCCATCACATCATGATGAGGCATCAAAGGTCTCTAGTGGAGTACCCAAGTACCCAAGGGATCTATACTTGACCTTGTGATGTTTAATACTTTTACTAGTGACCTGGATAAAGTTATAGGTGCTTGTCAAATTTGCCAGTGACACTGAGGTAGTTGGGGTGGTGCACATACTGGATCATGGAGTCAGGACTCATAAAAAGTCTTGACAGGCTGGAGCACTGAGCTGAATTGATTAATCAAAATTCAAGAGGAATAAATATAGTCTTACACTTGGATACATTTTTATAAATCATCCTCACAAATATAAGATGGAAGAGACATGGTTAGACAGCAATTCTCTTAGAAAAGATTTGAGAGTGTTAGTGGACCTTGACAAGCTCAATATGAGTCAGAAGTGGGATGTGGCAGCCCAAAATGCTCATATATCTTGGTCTGCATTAAGAGGAGGACCATGGTCTCCAAGAATCATAAGATGATCATTCCACTGTACTCTGCCCTTATCAAGTCTCATCTAAGGACCAGGTCTAAGAAGGATATTGATAAGCTTAAGAATGTCCAGTGGAGAGCAAGCCAGGATGATGAAGGGCATTGAGTTAATGTCATATGAGGATCAGTTGAAAGAATTTGGCATGTTGACCATGGAGAAAAGGAGTGAGATAGCTATGGGATGGCAATTGTCTACAATTATTTGGAGGACTTGTCATATGGAAAAGGGATTAGACTGGTTCTGTTTGGTCCTGGAAGATAGCCCTATGAGTAACCAATGGACATTACAAATGGGAAATGGAAAACAACTTTGGTTTTAGTGAATACTTCCTAACAATTGAAACTGTCCATGAGTAAAATGGGCCACCGGGGGGGGGGGAAGAAGGGAGGGGAAAAACTTAGGGGCAAAAACTGAAGTCTACTTGTCAAGTATGTTAGAATGTCCATTCATCTCATGTGTGGGTTGGATGAGATGGCTGAAGAGATGCCATTCAACTCTCCAATTCTATGAGGAGGACTTCAGTGAAAATCTGTCTTCATTCCTTTTTCTTCCATTCACTTATTCATGGTCTTCCCTTTTCATCCTTTCCTTTCTCTTTCTTTTCCTCTCCCTTACTCCTCCTCCTCTCCTTCTCCTCCTCTTTCTCCTCCTCCTTTTTCTTCTCCTCCTTCCCTCCTCCTCCTCCTCTTCTCCTCCTCCCAGGTTCAACTCCTTTCTGTGACATTCAGTTACATATGTGATTATGGCCAAGTACTTCCCCTCTCTGGACCTCTTCTCCATTCCTCCAAAATGAGGAAGTTGAACTAGATGGCCTTTGGGGTCCCTTCTAGCTCTAAATGTATGATCCTGTATTCTTTTTCTTATATGGTCTTCACTTCTTCCACCTCTTTCTCACTTTCTCCTTTCTCTTTCCTCTCCTCTTTCCTTCCTTCCATCCTCCCTCTCATCTTTTCTTCTTTCCTTTCTTCTTCCCTTCTTTCTTTCCTTCCTTCCTTTCTTCTTGATGCTGGCCCCATTTCTTTGAATAGGCCTCCCCTGAGGAGCTAACAGCCCCTGGACAGGCAGAGGCACAACTGCAGAGCTAGTCGCACTCTATGGCAAGTACCTAATTTTCCAGCAGGGCAGAGGGCAGATGCAGGTTGGAGCTGGTCCTGAAGCTAGGCTCTTTCTCATGCCAGTCAAGGCAAACACCTTGCTCTGAAGATGTCTTAGATTATACAAGCCTGAGGAAGGCAGGGGTGGAAGTGCCAAGTGAGGTAAGCTCAGAGGGCCTGGGATTCCTCACCAGTGCCAGTGGCCCACTGTCTCCACCCTCCCTTTACTTACCATTGGCCTGAGTCACCACTTCCCTGGCAGGTTCTCCCTCTGCCATAACATACCCTGCTCCCTGCAGCCTCACCTTGCCTGGGTGTTCAAGGTGCTATATCCCTGGCACCAACCTGACACTTGGGATTCCTGCCCAAATACAAACAGAAATCAGTTTCTCAGTTCCAAGTGTCCTCTTCTCACCTCTACCCTAGATTTTAAAGGTGCCTCACTCATTAGAGTTCCCTCCTTACTTCCTGTGTGACTTTAAACAGGTCATCTGACCTCTTGGCTTCCACTCCCTCATCTGTAAAATGGTGAAGTTGGACCAGATGACCTCTGAAGATCTTTCCAACTCCGAAAGGGAGAGGAATCTACACCTGGACCTCAATCAATCAACAGACAAGATTAAGACTATTAAATGTATAATAAAGATTGCCTATATCCAACCATCGTTTCATCAGGTAGAAAACCCTTTTCAACTAGACCAAGTAGGGAACAGTAATTAGTGAACCAAATAAGCTAAGCATGGCCTTGGCAGTATTGCAGTGGTTGGTGGGTCAAGCAATGAACAAGTCTGATGGTAGAAGACCACTGGTTCAGAGAATTTGAGTCAACTCCCTGAGAACAAACAGAGGAAACAGTTTCTCCTCTCTCTCTCTCTCTCTCTCTCTCTCTCTCTCTCTCTCTCTCTCTCTCTCTCTCTCTCTCCCTCATATTCTCTCTCTGTCTCTCTGTCTCTCTCCTCTCTGTCTCTCTGTCTCTGTCTCTCTGTCTCTCTCTCTGTCTCTCTCTCCCTCATATTCTCTCTCTGTCTCTCTGTCTCTGTCTCTGTCTGTCTCTCTGTCTCTGTCTCTCTGTGTCTCTCTCCTCTCTGTCTCTCTGTCTCTCCATCTCTCCATCTTTCTCCCTCTCTCCACCACCACCCCCAGCTCAATACTATGAAAACACCAGAATCAAGAATTATGATTTTTTAATCCCAGCTCCAATACTTGCGATGCGACTCTGGGTGAGTCACTTTTCTCTCTCTGAGCCTCAGTTTCCTCCTCAGTAAAATAAGGAACCTATATAGATTCAATGACCTCTTAGGACCCCTAAATGCTATGATCCTATGGAATCCATTGAATGGACCATAGAATCTTAGAAATTGAAATGCAGAGAGGAGACAGAAACCACTCGACTGGAATAAGCTAGGAAACTTCACATAGGAGGGGTTGTTTCTTCCCTTGGAAGTAGTTTCTTCCACATCAGTCCTCATGGCTTTCTTCCCAGGTTCTGCTCCACCTAATTCTCTCTTCACTCATTTAAGTTAGTCTTCCCAGGATGCTCTGAAGTCTTCATATTTCCCATGTCTTACAACACAATAATATTCCAGTATATTCATGTGCTTCCTCAGCCTTCCTTAACTATTCAATTGATCAATCAATATTTATTGAGTACCTACTATGTGCCAGGCACATGGTCAATGGAGATCTACTTTGTCTTCAGTTCTTTACTTCGACAAAAAGTGCAGGCTGACTTTGCAGAGATGGGGAACAATGGGCATGAAACAGTAAAATATACTGTCAGACTCTATTTATGTGTTGGGTTAACTACAGTGGATGGAAAAGCAGGAGGAACATATTTGGGAATGGTGGCCATATAAAAAGTAAAAAATAATTAAAATGTTTTAAAAGATTGTAGATATGGCACTAATAACTAAACCGGGAAAAACAAACAGAAAGAAAATTGTGGAAGAATTTCCTTAAAGAATATTGATACAAAATTTTTAAATAAAATACTACCAAGGAGGTTACAGTAATATATTACAAAAATCATACACTATAATCAGGTGGAATTTATACCAGTAATGTCAGAACGCAGTATTAGGAAAATGATCAGCATAACTGACCATATTAATAACAAAACCAACAAAAATCATTTGATTATCTCAAAAGATGCAGGAAAAGCTTTTGATAAAACACAACAGTCATGCCTATTAAAAACTCTAGAAAGCAGAATAAGTGGAGTTTTCCTTAAAATGAGAAGAAGTATCTATCTAAAACAATCAGCAAGCATTATCTGTAATGAGGATAAGCTAGAAGCCTTCCCAGTGAGATCAGGGGTGAATCAAGGGTGCCCATTATCACCACTATTACTCAATATAGTACTAGAAATGCTAGCTAGAGAAATAAGAGAAGAAAAAGAAATTGAAGGAATTAGAATAGGTAATGAAGAAACAAAGCTATTATTCCTGTGGATGATATGATGTTATACTTAGAGAATGAATCCTAGAGAATCAACTAAAAAAAACTAGTTGAAATAATTAACAGCTTCAGGAAAGTTACAGGATATAAAATAAGCCCACATTAGTCCTTAGTATTTCTATATACTACCAACAAAGTCCAGTAGCAAGTGATGTAGAAATTCCATTTAAAACAACTACAGACAACATAAAATGCCTGGAGTTCTATCTGCCAAGACAAACCAAGGAGCTATATGAACACACTTACAAAATACTTTTCATACAAATGGAGACAAATCTAAAAAATATGAGAAATATTAATTGCTCATGGGTAGAGTGAGCCAATATAATAAAAATGACAATTCTACCCAAAATAACTTACTTATTCAATTAAATACTAATCAAACTACCAAAGAATTATTTTATAGAGCTGGAAAAAATAACAAAATGTCAAGAATATCAAGAAAATCAATGAAAAAACATGTAAAGGAAAGTAGCCTAGCAGTGCCAGATCTCAAACTGTATTACAAAGTGGTAATCATGTAAATGATCATGCTGACTAGGAAATAGAGCGGTAGATCAATGGAATAGATTAGGGGTACAATACACAGTTGTAAATGACCGTAGTAATCTAGTGTTTGATAAGCCCAAAGACTCCTTTTTTTAAGGAAATTGATCCACAATTTCATTATTTGACAAAAATTGCTTGAAAAATTAGAAAGCAGTTTGACAGAAACTAGTATAGACCAACATCTCACATGATCCCAAGATAAGGTCAAAATGGATACATGATTTAGAAATAAAAGGCAAATCAGGGAAGCATGGAATACTTTACTGGTCAGATCTATGTTTGAGGAAAGAATTTATGACCAAAAGAGAGAGAGAGATAAGTACAGGATATAAAAATGGAAAATTTTGATTACATTAAATTTAAAAAGTTTTGCAAAAACAAAATTGGTGCAGCCAAAATAAGAAGGAAAGCAGGAAACTGCAGAGGTGGGGGTGGGAGCAGGAGGGAAGAGATTTACAGCAAATGTCTTTGATAAAGGCTTCATTTCTCAAAAAATATAGAGAACTGAGTCAAATTTATAAGAATACAAGTCATTCCCCAATTAATAAACGGTCAAAGGATATGAATAGGCAGTCTTCTGAAGAAGAAATCAAAGCTATTTATACTCACCTGAAAAAATGCTCTAAATCACTATTGATTAGAGAAATGCAAATAAAACAATTCTCAGGTATCACTTCACACCTATCTCATTGGCTAATTTGACAGAAAATAAAAATGACAAATAAAGGTGATGTGGAAAAATCGGAACAATAATGTATTCTTAGTGGAGTTGTAAACTGATCCAACCATTTTGGAGAACAAATTATGATGAAAAATGTGATCCATCTCCAGAGAAAGAGCTGGTAAGAGTCTGAATGCAGATTGAAGCATACCATTTTTTTTTTGCTTTCTTTTCTTTCTTTCTCTTTTTGGGGGTCTATGTTTCTTTTCCAATATGGCTAATATGAAAATGTTTTGCATGATTGCATGTGTATAATCTATATCAAAGTGCTTGCCTTCTCAAGGAAGGGGGAGGTAAGGGAAAAAAGGAGGGAATTTGGAACTCAAAAATCATTTTTAAAAATGGTAAGAAGGGTGGCTATGTGGTGCAGTGAATAGAGCACCAGCCCTGGAGTCAGGAGGACCTGAGTTCAAATCCAGCCCCAGGCACCACAAAACCAGCCATGTGATCTTGGGTAAATCACTTAACCCCAATTGCCCTACCTTCACCCTTCCAAAAAAAAAGCAAGGGGGCAGCCAGGTAGAGCAGTGAATAGAGCACTGGCCCTGGAGTCAGGAGGACCTGAGTTCAAACCCAGCCTCAGACATTTTACACTTACTAGCTGTGTGACTTTGGGCAAGTCGCTTAACCCCAATTGCCCTCCAAAAAAAAAATAAGCAAATAAATGAATGAATGAATGAATGAATGAACAAGTAAATAAATGAATGAATGGATAGACAGATCGATGATAGATAGATAGATAGATAGATAGATAGATAGATAGATGGATGGATGGATGGATGGACAGGTGGACAGACAAATGAATGAATAAATAAATGCATACATACATAAATACATAAATAAATAAAATGTTAAAGAGTTGTTTTTACTTGTAATTGAGAAAAATTGTGAGAAATGCTAGTAGTCTAGTTTCCCCGAATTCTATAGGAACAATGGATACTGCATAGGACATGCAGGAAGGTATGAATCAGGATGAGGGGAGGAAGGGCAGACTCTATCCAGTCATGGAGCTAGAAGAAATCTGTAACTTTACCCTTTGAAGGGGCCTGAGCTAAACTGGCTCAAGCCAGCCAGGGGTAAAGGGACAGTCGCCAACTTTTCATTAACACACATGCTTAACTGGCATTATACATAGTAACTGACACACCCTAATAGAATTAGAGCCTCATTATCTGATCATGGAATGCATGAAGCTCATATTGGGTGGAGGGAACATAATAAGGAGTTTGTGTAGTGGGCAGGTCAGAAAGATTGTAACTGCAGAAGAGCCGGGACTAATGCCAGTTCTGAAGGGAGGAACAAGCCAGGAAATTCAAATGGAAGCAGCATAAAAGGGCTTGCCTTTGTCTGATTCTCTGTAGTCTTTTGAAGAGGCTACCCATTTATTCAGGAGAGAATAAATGTAAAATAAATGTAATGAAAACCTTCCTAGCTTTCCAACAGTATTGTTTATTCCTAGATTGAGTGTATTTCTCACAAAACTAAAATAAAAACTTTTTTTAAAAAATTAAAAAGAATGATCACTGATATTGGCCTGCATGACTTCATCTAGAAACAGACTAACCTTATTTCCTTTTTCTGGTGGATTAATACATCGGCTGATCAGAGAAATGACAAAGACCAGTGATTACCAACTTTTTGGGGGCTTTCAAACCCCTCATTTACATATATGATGGGGGACAGACCAATGAAAGCCTAGCTCTTGTGCTGAGTGCTCAGCCTGATATAATCCTCTATATTGATTATAATTTAATATCATTTTTTTGGCCCTCAGTAAGATCCAAAGCCTGAACTAATCTTTCCTGTACCAGCAACTCCAGAAACCAGACAAAGCTGAATAGTGGGATTTCTTTTATCTTGGGAACATACTCTATATGGGGGTGTGCGGAATGAGCGAAAAATTCTCAGTCTGGGATAAGTTAACCTTCCCTTCCCTTCCCCCTCTTCCATGGTTGCTGTCAATCACTTTTACCTTCCTTTGTCTGTTTTCCCGCCTTGGTGGGACCCTCCCCACCTCTCTTCTTTTGCTGTCCCAGTAGGCAAGAATTTGGTGAGGTGTGCCTTTCCCCCAACAAGAGAGGAAACAGTCGGGAAAGGGGGCTTGACTAAGTTAAGTTATAAATTCTGGTTCTACCCTTTGAAACATGCCCTCTCTTCCATGCCCAGGCATGGGAGCAGATTGTCTTCTCCCGTGGAAGAGAATAAACTCCTGCTCTTATCCTAAGACATCTCTGTGTTTACTTTTTTTTTTTTTACTAAATTAAGGATGAAGGGTATTTTTCAACCCAAACAGGGGGAAAACAGAGACATCCTTAGATTGTAAATTCCAACTGACCTTACCTCTTATATTGTCTTGTCAAGCTGTATTTACAATTAAGAAACTTCCATGGAGTGGCTAGGTGGTGCAGTGAATAGAACACTAGCCTTGGAGTCAGGAGGACCTTAGTTCAAATCCAACCTCAGACACTTAACACTTACTAGCTGTGTGAACTTGGGCAAGTCACTTAACCCCAATTGCCCTGCCTTCCCCCTTCCAAAAAGACAAAAAAAAAAAAAAAAAAGAAACTTCCTTTCCCATAACATGGATAGAAACCATATGGAGACCATAAATCTGAGGGAAACAGACATCCTGGGATTGTCCAAAAACATATAAAAAAATTTTTGTCAATCTTGTATCAGTCAGTGAGAACTTAGCTTCTGGCTCCATGCAGCACGTAGTTGCTAGCTTTAAAGGAATAAATGAAGTAAATGTATATCACCCAGCCTGTTTGTCTCCTTTAACCAAACTTTCAGGCTTACAATATGGACCAGCATTTGATGGGGAGAGTCCAAACTGACTACCAGAAAAACATCTTTTGTTTCTAACCAATGTGAAGATATTCTGTGACTTTTACTACAAAGAAAGGAAAGGCTTCTCAGCAGACTTCTGAGCAGTATCTGAGCATGCATATAAAAGGTTGATTATGTTTTTTTTCTTTCTTCCTTGGCTGCATCAGAGTGAAGAGGCAGGAACTGAGAACAGGGGAGAGTTTTGGTAAATGTTTAACAACTGACTCTTCCAAAATGTATGTATGGTATGCGGTTTAATCTGCATTATTAACATTTTTCTATTAAGTCTAGCCAATCTACACACAATATTTGTTTTGTTACATTTGCTGATTTCCAAGATGTAAATATTCTCACTGAAAAGTTAATGATTGGCTCTGATCAGAACTGGCTCCAGCACACCTCTGGGTTTAACCACAGTTAGTGCTAAACATTCTAAGGCTCATCATACAAAGGAAGGATATGTTATTTTCCTTGGGGCAGAGGGAAGAACTCTAGCACATCCCTGGTTTTAAGCCTCAGAGAGGGACAAAGGGAGAAAGCTAACTCCAGAAGCTGCCTCACCCCATATGAAGTGATGAGCACATAGCTCTGATGTTGATTCAGTCTATACTGTGTCTGTGGATGAGCATTGGTGATAGACCTGATTACTCTTGTGACCTTGTGAGATTCAAAAGGACAGCAGAGCAAGCTGCTAAAGGTCCAGTTACTGGAATACAGGTCAGTGTTTATGAGCAGCCCAGCCTAATGAGAAGCAAAGCCCACTAATGACTGGCTTGACCCAGTGTAGCAGTGAATGAAGGGTAGCCAAAAGGGAGTGACTCACCCTTCGGCTAGGTAGCACTCAGGAGTAACTGGAGAAGGGGGGTGTGAATGCCTTGTAGTAACTAATAATTTAGTTGGAGTCCACTCTCCTCAGTCAAATTTTTTTTGGATAGCAAATGACATCTTTGTTGTTGTTGTTCAATCATTTCATTTGTGTTTAACTGTTTGTGACCCCATTTGGGGTTTTCTTGGCAAAGATACCAGGAATGGGTATCTGTATCCCGAGGAAATCATAAAAAGGGGGAAAGGATCTACATGCGAAAAATTTTTATTGCAGGCCTTTTAATGGCGGCAAAATGTTGGAAACTGAGGGAATATTCATCAATTTGGGAATGGCTGAACAAGTTGTGGTATATGAATGTAATGGAATGCTATTGTGCTCTAAGAAATGATGAGTAGGCAGATTTCAGAAAAACCTTCAAAGAGTTTTGCAAACTGATGCAAAGTGAAATGAGAAAAACCAGGAAAACATTGTAAACAATATCAGCAACACTATCTGATGATCAGCTTTGAATGACTAAGCTCTTCCAGGCAACACAATGACCCAAGACAAGTACAAAGGAAAACACTGTTCACATCCAGATAAGGAACTGATGGACTCTGAATGCTAATCCAAGCATACTTTTTTCATTTGCTTTAGTTTTTCATGTTTGATCTGTTCCTTCTTTCATAACTATGACTAATATGGAAACATATTTTATACAATTGCATATACATAACCTATATCAAATAGTCTACCATTTTAGGAAGAGGGGAGGGGAGGAAGAGACATTTAGCTCAAAATCTTATAAAAATGAATGCTAAAAATCGTCTTATGCATAATTTAGGGAAAAGATAAAATACCATTTTTAAAAAGATACAGGAGTGGTTTGCCATTTCTTTCTCCAGCTCATTCTACAAATGAGGAAACTGAGGCAAACAGGGTTAAGTGACTTGCCCAGGGTCACATGACTAGTCAGTGTCTGAGACCAGATTTGAGCTCATGAAATTGAGTCTTCCTAACTCCAAGTCCAGGGTTCTATCCATTCAGTTACTCAACTGAGTGAGAGGTGTAGAATAATAAGATTCCCTGTGAGTTTATTATTTGTTGATTATTTTCTTAAAATTGACTCAGTAGGACAAAACTCCTTTTTCAAGTTCCTCCTCTAGCAAGGTGACTCTGATGCATGTGATAGGATCATGCAAGAAGATATCTTAACTGCTGATTTTTTTAAAAAATATCATTTGAAAAGCAATATCAATGGTTCAGTCTCTAGGAAGAAAAAAAGAATGAATGAATGAACATTTATTAACTGCTTACTATTGACTAAACACCAAATTGAAAATGATTGGCTTGAACCACAAATGATTACTTGGGAAGTGTGTTGTAAAGAAAATGCTTGTTCAGGTCCAGGCAGGACAATATGGCCTCCAAGGTTCTTTCCAACGCTAGAATTCTAGAATTGGTGAGGGGCATAAAACAGGGAGCTGCTGCTCACCAAAGGTACTAATCAGTGTCGTGGAAGAGGCACTCACTCTACATAGTCTAAATCAAGGAAACATAGTTTAATAGAGGGCAGTCCTTCAGATGGCGACATCTTCCAGATCTTGCATATTGATGTTAATGGAAAGCATATGAATGGGGGGCTCATAAGAGACAATGCTAGAAATCCAGGTCCTTAGAGTTACCCAAAAGAGTCTGAGGAATAGTCAGAAACCCTCCAGGAAACCAATCTGCCGGTGTGAGTTCAGGTTGGGTAAGTAACCCCAGAGGATGAATAATGTTACCAAGGATTCACACCCATTAAATTTACTCCTGAATGCTGCCTAACATTTGTACCCAAGGAGACAATAATAAAATTCATCCTCAGTGAGATCCAGGCTGTACAAACAATGGGCCCAACCATCTACAGGGGAAAACCAAGTGAATGAATGAATGAGCATTTATTAAGTGCCTACTATTGACTAAGCACTAGCACACAAGCACATGGATCAGTGACTGTCCCTGTCTTCATTCTAATGGGGGCAGCCAACATGCGGCCAGGAAGGAGAACTTTGATCTGAAAAGTTACATGGATGGTAAGTGGGCCACAGGAAGTGGATCGGCACAGCCCATCCAGGAACAATGGCAGAGTCAATTTAATTATGGTCTGTAGTTCAGGGTTCAAGAGCTGGAAGTGGATGGAGAGGGAAGAGGGAAGTTGTAACCACTCCAAGAAAGGTGGTTGGCAAGGAGGAGATAACTAGACAGCATGGAATGAAGGGAATGAAAAATGAGTATTGCCCAGCTGACAATATGTAGTGCAGGGTAGATAGGTGGCACAACAGATAGTGGACTGAGCATGGAGTCAGGAAGACTTGTCTTCCTGAATTCAGATCTTGCTTCAGATACTTACTAGATGTGTGTCCATGGACAAGTCATTTAACCCTGTTAACCTCAGTTTCCTCACTCAAAAAAATGAGCAGGAGAAGGAAATGGCAAACTACTCCAGTATCTCTACCAAGAAAACCCCAAAATGTGGTAATAAAAAGTCAAACTTGACTAAAACTATGCTCTACAAATAGTTAAGGAAAGAAAGAAAGCAAATGGTAAAGGGGAAAGGGAAAGATATACACAACTTAATGCAGAATTCCTGAGAAGAGCAAGGAGAGATAAGAAGGTTTTCTTAAATGAACAACACAAAGAAATAGAAGAAAACAATAGAATGGGAAAGATGAGATCTCTTCAAGAAAATTAGAGATATCAAGGGAACATTTTGTGCAAAAATGGGTAAGATAAAAGACAAAAATAGTAGAGACTTAACAGAAGCAGAAGAAATTAAGAAGGGGCTGGGATGGAGCCAAGATGGCAGAGTAGACGCATAAACTTGGCATGAGTTCCTGCTCCAATCATTTCTAATACATTTAAAAAAACTACTCTAAACAAACTTTAGAGCCACAGAATCCACAAAGTGACAGAGAGAAAGAAATCTCCTGCTGAAGAAAGCCTGGCAGGTGGACAGAGAGGAACTATCAAACCAATCTGGGAGCCAAGTGCAGTCCCAAATGAGCCTGGCTCCAGCCCCAGGGCACCCCTGACCAATGGCAGCTAGAGCAGACTTCAGGAGAGTGAATCACTAGCAGCTGTGGTGGTTTCCAGAATTCCCAGTCCCTAAACACCAAAGACAAAGTAAAAGATCAGTGTGGAACTCTGTTGGAACAGGGATGGATGGAAGAGTGTGGTCCAGAGGTGCAGTAGCTGTGCAGCTGCCACAACATTGCTGCCTCAGGAGCTCCTGGCCTGCAGATCATAAGGGGACAAAGCAACCATTCAGAGGGCAATTGCTGTTGCTTTAACCTGCTTAGATCTGGATGGCGGAATTGGGTGGTGGTCCTGGGGTGTGACCAGTGAGCCAGAGCTTGTGGGGGCTGTAGAAAGGGTACCCTCCTAATAGCTCCAGCAGCAGCAAAAACCCCACTGATTTGGGACAAAGTTCTCTCCATTCTGGAAGCAGATTTCTGCCATGGCAAAGAACTCAAAAGTCAAGTAATTGGCTGGCAATATGAGCAAGCAGAGGAAGCACAAACAGACCATAGAATCCTTTTTGGAGAACAAAAAGGACCAAGGCATGGTGTGGGGGGAAGACAGCAAAGTCAGAGTTTCTGCATCAAAAGCCTCTAAGAAAAATATGAATTGGTTACAGGCCATGGAGAAGCTCAAGAAGGATTTTGAAAATCAAGTAAGAGAAGTGAAGGAAAAATTGGGAAGAGAAATAAGAATGATGCAAGAAAATCATGAAAAGTGAGTCAACAGCCTGCTAAAGGAGACCCAAAAATACACTGAAGAAAATAACACCTTAAAAAATAGACTAGCTCAAATGGCAAAAGAAGCCCAAAAAGTCAGTGAGGAGAAGAATGCCTTAAAAAGCTGAATTTTCCAGATGGAAAAGAAATTTCAAAAACTCACTAAAGAGAATAACTCTTTCAAAATTAGATTGGAGTGATTGGAAGCTAATGACTTTATGAGAAATTAAGACACTATAAAATAGATCCAAACAAATGAAAAAAAA
>JAQQSW010002704.1:0-14881 GCA_028646575.1 Pseudocheirus occidentalis
ATTTTGGGCTCCGAGGTCTCTGCTCCCGCTGAGCTACCTCTCTCCCATCCTGTTCCTCACGCCTTGGCAGATGTGGAGGTGCTGGAGGCTTTAGAACCTCTGCAGGCTGGCTGCGGGGCTCGGTTCAGCTCCTTCCCACTGCCCCAGGCCTTGCCATGGTCTAGGCTTCTGGCTGTTCCAGCCTTCGCTGGCCCCACTGAGTCCCTGCTGCCAAGCTGCCTTCAGAGAGAGCTGTGTTCTCTGTATTTTTGTGAGTCTGAGAGTCCTATACTTTCCTAGATTTTGTCTGGGCTCATATTTTATGGGTGTTTAGGGTGGCGGTGTGGGAGCTGCGGGACCTTGCTGCTTCTACGCCACCATCTTGGCTCTGCCCCCTGTGCTTTTGTTTTCTTATCTCAAATTTCTTTGCCATATTTCTTCCTTGACTTCAGTAAAAGTAAAGTCAATCCTTCTATTCATACCTTTGATCCCATTTATTCTTAGTGCCTGCTATTATTATCCTCCAAACTCTAATTTTTTTTATCATCTATTGGCTCCTTCCCATCTACCTCTAAAGATTTTCATATATCTCTTATCTTTGAAAAATTATCACTAGATCCTTTCTTCCCCAGTAGCTGTCAGTTTAGATCTCTCTATATTTTTTCAGCTAAACCAGTCCTCTGCATTTACATAGTTACCATCTTAGTGAAGTAACACTTTGATCTTCTTCCTGGAATATTGCAATGCCTTTCCTTAATTTAAAGTCTTTCTCAGCCTGTCTCTTATCTAGTTTTACTGTCTTCTTATGCTTCATTCTCTTCCATGCTATTCATAATTCAATCATGTTGTATCCTCCATCTCAGGTCTAAAATCTTTAGCACTTACTTTTTCTTCCTCTATGCCTGAAATGCTTTCCTTATCTCAAGTCCTACTTTCTGCAGATGGTCTCACCTGATCTGAACTATTTTTGAAAGGAACATTCTTTGCTTTGGCTTTTCACCCTAATTAATGAAGAAAACTTAGGACAAAAAGAATTAAAAGGTGTTTATTATAAGTATAGTATGTTAGCAAGATGTTGGAGAGCTAAGCTTGAAGATTATCAGTCCACATCACTAAAAGAGGTTGCATCTCAGTTCCCCTCCAAGGTAGTAAGAATGTGGTAATTGCAGGTAGCAGTACATATGTTACAAGTAGGGATGTGTGATAAAGAGCAGGTAATGCAAAAAGCTACAGACTTGGTGTTGCCTTCCCCATCACTGATTGATTAGCAGGGCTGTGAACAATGGGTCATTGATTCAACATAGCTTTCCATACCATTCGTAGTGTAAAGGGCTTAGTATTGTGCCTGGCACAACCACAGTAAATGCTTTATAAATGCTGCTAGTTTCCTAATTAATTGACTTTGTGGCCTCCCTCAGGGATTATTTCCCTTTCACCTTGCAGATATTTTGTATGTAAAGTTGTTTGCATATTATCTCTCTCAGTAGAATGTAAACTTCTTCATTGCTATTTTCCTTTCTGTCTCTAGAATTTAGCACAATGCCAGGAATATGGCACATAAGAAATATTTTGATTGAAGCATATATGCAGCATGATGTAATGAAAAGAAAACAAACTTAGGAAACAGGAATTTTATTCCCAATTAGAACCTGGGCAGGTAGATGGGATCTTTGCTCCAGTGTGCCAACTTGAACTTAGAGAAGTGATAGTGCCTCTTGTACCTGCAGGAATCTTGTATATGTTAAAAAGAGAAACTTTTGACTGTTCCTTTACAAAAAAGTGTGAAATACACTTATCAGGTAAGTTTAATATTTACTTTAGTCCCTGTGGCAGGCTTTGTCCTTCAGGTGGAGGGTGGAATGGCAAGGAAAGTTAATAAAGATTACTTTTCAACCCCCACCCATCAAAAGTAAACAAGTATAACTCTCAAAATAGCTTCAAAGAGGATTCTTTAGAGACCTTGCTTCCTTAGCCAGAGCACCAAAAGTCTCCTCAGCAGAAGCCAGAAACTTTGGAAGTCTCATTCCTAACAAGCAATGTCAGCAACCTGTCATTTCTGAAAGAGAGAGGTTACAATAGTATAGCAATTTAGGGTTGGAGGGGTGGATTGGGGGGGAAGTCAAAGATGTTTGGAGCACAGAGATGTTGCTGATCTTCCACACTAGAGAGGGGAACAGAAATGGTTGGAGAATTGGGCCACCCTTTGACAATGGTAACATAGCACGGCTTTCCTTCAAATGGTGGTTGCACTATAATTCAAGATGACTTTTGAATAACAGGGAAGGAGTTCCTGATGGGCTAGTCTTGAAGGTGAACAAGTACATAGGGAGTGGATCAGGCTTGGCTCCCCATCCTGAATTGCATAATTTTTCAGATTCATTACTTCAGTTCCAGACATTCTCTGTTCTTTAAAAGTCCTTTGACTATCATCTCTTACCTTATACTCACTATGTTAATCTTTTACTGGGGGCCACCAGCCACACTGAAGAAATGGTCTCCCAGCATAACAGTGTCTAGGGAAACTGTAGCCTCTGAGTGTTCTACAGCCATGTGTCTCCTGCCATATTCTGGTTCCCTCTTCAATACATCTTTGGAGTTGAGAAGCCCAAAGTTAAATGCAATTTTGCTTCACTTTCAGCTTTAATATTCTTTTTTTTAAAGTTTGGAGTCATTTTCTTGTTCTGTTTTTGAGTTAGTCACTTTTTTAACCAAGAGAATCTTTAGATAACTTTTATTTGAATGAAAATATAATGATTTTTTTCATTTTGCATGGCCTAAGACATGAGATATCAAGGAATTCTTCTAAGAAATCAGGAATTTATTTCTTTGAGTAAAGCATATATATTTACGTTTGTAGTTTGATACATAATTCATATATGTTGAAACTTGTGTGATAGTCAATGATTTCCAATATCTAATAAATAAATTGTCTCTATTCCTAAAGATCAGTGTTTATCTTTGAGTTTTTCACCACTATTTGACAATGTTGACCTATGAACAAGGAATTAAGGGAACATTTTCAATGGCTTCTGTATTCATGGATAACTTTTTGTTGTTGTTTTGTTTCTTTAATGAAATCGATCTTTCATTTTAAAATGAAGGCCTGGTTAAAAAGGCTATGTTAGATGACATGTTAAATGAAAGACACAGTAGGAACCTTTAACATACCACCAGGGGATCTAAACTGACTCAAATCATCTTAATGTATTTTTAATCCCCAGTCCTTATGCCAACTGCTTAAATAATTAACTCTTTAATTGATGATAGTCTTAAAGAAATTCCCCAGATAATAACAAAAGCATTATGTGATTGTGTGAATATTGTTAAAAGCTGATGTTAAAAAAAATGGTTTTTAAAAGTGATTTCATAGGCACAAGACGCTAAGTTTTGGATACCACCCTTACATTTTCTTATCTGTACGAAAGGATTTAGATTTCTTCTGTGACAACAAGATGTCAGTATAGTATAGGAAGGGATAGGGAAAAGTATAGTAAGGAAATAGTCTGTATATGAAGTCAGAAGACCCAGGTTTGAATTCTAGTCCTGCCATCCGCTACCTATGTGACCTTATAAAATATCTATTAATCTGCTGGGCCCCAGTTTTCTTATATGTAAAATGAGGGTGCTGGGCTACGCACATGTATAAATTTACATATATACTGTTTTTGAAACTGTAAAGTTCTATTTAAAAGAGAATTTGTTGTTTTTTTTATTGCTGCTGCTGTTGTATCTACTCTTTCAATCAATCTAAAAAAATCCAAGTTTTGAAAGAAAAAACAGATTATTTATTTTAAAATGTTTAATATACTTTTCAGTGGGTATTGAAATTTGGTTAATGCTGTATAGATGTGGAAAGGGAATAATCATTCCATTGAAGTATGTCTGGAGTTGAATTTGCCATCTCTGGGTCATTTCTAATGTGAGATGTAGGTAGAGATGAAGGACTGAAATTGCCCACTGATTACTGACCCAGAACAGCCTCCCACTCTGTAGACATTAAAAGGAGAGACAATCTTCTCCTTGCCCTTTCTTCTTCTTTCTTAGACATGTATCTTGGAATTATTTCTGAGACTTCTTGAGGGGGGTCTACTTCCGCCACTCCATTTAAGACAGCTCTTCACAAAGGTCAACTAGAATATATGAGAGTGTTCTGTCTAGCAAGATTTATATATAGGATGAGAAATCATGGATGGATCATAACCTTATAGTGATTAGATCATAAGTCTATAGAAGTAGCAAATTAATATTCTTCCTATAAAATCATCATTATCCCACCAGAAATCTGGAGTTTTCCTTTGTGTTTTACTTCTCAGAGAAGTGACCTTTGACCTTTTCTTTTCTGAGACCAAGTATCAAAGTCTTCTAGACCTTTGCCTTCCCCACATTACCACACTTTCAGGCCCTACAGCATTCTCTTTATGTGTTATCTTCCCCCATTAGAATGTTAGATATTTGAAAGCAAGGACTGCATTGCTTGTATCCCCAGAACTTAGCACACAGTGTCTGGCACAACGTATGTGCTTAATAATTCTCTCTCTCTGTTTTTTTCTATCTCCAGCAAGGGGCCACAGTTGATAGAGCTCTGGACTTGAATGGAAGGATGGAAAGACAAAAAGAGACTATACACACACACACACACACACACACACACACACACACACACACACAGACACACACACACACATAAATATATATGTGTATGTGTGCGTGTACACACATACACAGTTGAATTCAGAAAGGCTCCTCATCACCTGTGAATTGGCCAGCAAGAGATAAGTGTTTTGGTTGCTCTTTGATGAAATTATTTCCAAAAAGCAATGCACATGCAAGGCTCAAAAGTTGTAGATTGAACAAGACTTTTTTTTCCCTCTCTGTGATCACATAGCACCAATTACATTGTATTTTTACAAACTCTTTCACATGCTTTACTCACTCAATTGCTAATATTCTTCATCCTACTCACCAATAATTTCTGTACCAAATTAAACAACCTAAAAATTCTCAGTCAAGACTATATTTTCTACATACTCCAAAATCTACTCTTGATTCTTTATAATGTAAATTCCTAAGATTTGGATCCCCTATAGCTCTCATAAAATTAATCATTCAAACCTCACTTCAACATTTCATTTAAAAATTAAAAAAAAAAACTTCTTTCTAGCCCTAAATCATTTTTAGCTATCCAGGCCCACTAAGGAATTTCAGCAGGGACCTTATCCCTTTCTTGATATTCATTATTGTTAACAGTAGACTCTAGTATCCTATGAAGGTATTCAAAAGATATCTAAATATTTATGTGAATATATTTTAAAACTTCTGGTCTTTTTTTGGCAATAGACTGTCTTTCTCATATGAAGGTGCTGTCTATCCATGTCTATGATATAAAACATTTGGAGTTTGCTTGGTCAGAAATCTGGTGGAAGCCCAGATGGTTAAGCCTTCAAAATGCCAGAGCCTTCAGTCAGATTTTTTTGAATCATAGATAAAGAGCTTGCAAATAACTGGATTGCCCAGGACTATGGTAGCTGGGGAAACAGACAATGTACAGATATTCTATTATCTTGATGCTACAAGAGTTTGGCTACTGCCATTTACTTATTCTCCTATATTTACCTACCTGAATACCTACCTATTATCCAAATTTACTATGACCCTTATCAGAACTACCCTCTAAAGTTGATTAAATAATGGGGACAGGGGAACCTGATCCACAGAGAATGGCACTGTATTGCTGGCACTGTATTGATTTAATTGCATCAACTCATTTGCTCTTATAATTCTCTTCTTTTTACTCTCACCACTAATCTTTATATCAAGAGTTCACTAATTTTTGTACTCCTTAGCTTTAACTAATTTTTCTATACCCCCCACTCAAAATGAAATAAATTCTAGAGTTTACATATGTGTGTACATATGTACTTACGTACATACATACGTACTATGTATGTATATATGTGTGTATACACGCATGTAAAAATAAAACAAAATGCATTACTCATTTTCCATACATAAAACTTCATTGGGTTCGTAAGTTTTTAGTACTACTACTATTACTTTTGAATATTTCAAGAGAATAATATATTTGGACACCAAATAGTCCACATACTCCCTTCTCACGTTTCCCTTTTATCCCCTAGGGATTTGATAATCCAGGTTGGGAATTTGGGATGCTGCCAAATATCACTCTGACCATAATATTAATTCTATGTTTCCCATATTCTATACATGCCATTTTGGCACTTCGTCCTAAAAGCCCTTGTGCTCCCTCTCCTACCATCCTACCAAAAGCAATCATTTGTATGATAGAAGAGTGAGAAAAGAACTGGCTCTGGACATAGAGAACATGGCTTCAAATTCCATCCCTGTCACTTAATATCTCTGGGACCTTATAAGTCACTTGTCCTTCTGGGGCTTCAATTTCCTGAACTACATAAAAAGGACTTTGGACTATTTGGAATCAGAGGTCTCTTCAAAGCTCTAGAACTATGATTGTATGTGTCAGCACCAAAAGAATAAATCTCGATTCTTTTTTTACACACCAGGAAGTAATGACTAATTATGGGTGAGTTCAAATGCCCTTCATAAATAGCTATAAGATTTTAAAATCAGGAGTCCCCAGAATTCCATGTGAATAATGACTGTGTTGATGTTATTATTTTTCGTTTTATACAGAAATTATTTATGGAAATTCTATACTAGCTTTTTTTTTTGAGATTGAGGAGACCTCCCTACTATATCCCTATTTTCTTTTATCCACTTCTAAAAGGTTCTTTTGACTGTTTGATTTCATTGCTCACATCCCACATCCATAAGTGGAAGACAGATGTCCCATCTGGCCAACATAAAGTATCAAAATCTCAGGGAGAAAGACTGGAGCATCCAAAACACCATTTTACTTACACCCTTGGTAGCATGAGTCTCCTTATTCATTCTTCCATCTTCAGGGTTTTAAACCTCTTTATCACTACTTTGTACTTCCGTGAAGTCATCAAACTCTTTTTCCTGACCTGATTCTGCCTCTGTTTTATATTTTTCCTTGTACTCTTTACTTGGACTCCACATCTCTTTCCTCAGGAGGAAGCATTCACTCAGATACACTGACTATCCTAATCACTTACAACTATGAGCATGCAACAGGGGATCCAACACGGCTGACCCAATAAAAATTGTTGTTAAATAAGGTAAGTTTGCCTGTTTGCCTTCATTGCTAATAAAATGCCCTTTCTATTGCTTTTCTTTACCTCTTTAGATTTCCTGTGCATATCAAAATAAAATGATCTTATACACTGTTTCATAAGAAGGTACAGATAATTGATAAAGTTTAATGTATTGATTTTTCTAGGGATATACTCCTTTTAATGAACAGCAAATGAATTAATTTGCATTGTAGAGGTGTAAATAATATCACTGTAGTGATATGGCAAGCAGGATGCCTTCCCTATGACCTTGAAATAATATAACCTAGATAATTTTTTTCTTGTTAGTAGACTGTGGGAGGATCATATATTAAATATGTCATCCTCTTACAGATTCTCCTTAATAAATCCTTTAAAATGTCTCTAAACCATAAAGTTCTATTAATTTCCTTTGTTTCTGTGATCAGAAATCACTATAACTCCTTAGATAAACTGTCTTATCAATATTGTAACCAATATTGCAGGTTCTTAAAATACAGACATGGAAGAGTTCTTTAAAAATAAGGCATGCCACATCTTTATTTTAGAGCTAACAAAGTCAAGGAACCATGTGAACATGGGCAATGTTATCCGCAACTTCCTTTTTGTCCCCAGTCCCATTTGTAAATGTGAAGGGCCACTGTGGCATGAATATTGGTTTCCAGAAAAAAAAAAGTAAGTCAATATTTCTTATTCTTGGCATGGAGTGACCTGTGTAAATTCCCTAAAAACTTCACCCCCCCCATTTCTCTTTTCTTTGCCTCTAAATACTATACTAAATGTTTATATTAAGAAATAACTTTCAGTTCTATATAGAAAGTTCATTACATTGGTGTACTTTATATATATAAAGGTCTTAAAGCCCTTTAATCACTATATTACAGTGCCGTCTAATTATAATAACCACTCAATGATTTTCTTCCTCTGTATTCACATGGAAAACGAAAAGTAGTAACTCAATATAAAGGCAGAATCATAGAAAGTTACAATGGCCGAAACAATTCTTTGTGGCTTGAAGAATCTCCTAGTAATTCCTTTAATCTAAGAATGACTGAATTACAAGGCCATCTCTTCATAGTTATACTATTTGCTTCTGTCCTGAACCATTGTTGCTGAACTTCTAAATGTCTTCTTCCATATAGAAAACTGTTGTATTTTTTTTTTTTTAGTATTTGAACCATGGAGTTGACTGAGCATATTCATTTTTTTGTAATGAATTTGTTATTGTTGGGCATGAATTAATGGATAAGGATCTTTCCACCTTCTTCTATGCATTTATAAATTCTTAGTTATAACAAATTCCCACTGAAGTCCTCTTTTCCACTATTTTAAAGCATTATTTTGTACAGTACTCTCCCCAGCAAAATAGTAGTTGCCAAAGCTATGTCAATCATGGATTACCACATTGAAAAAAATATATTAAACCTGGGCAGTTATTTTTCTAAACCAACTTGTGTTCACTTGGTTGTTTCTCCTAAATTTCATGGTATTGTGAATCTCCTTCTTGACTGGTGAGTACCCTCTTGGGTGTCTTTTCCTTTCAATAGAGTATCCCAAAAATCTAGAGTTTTAATATTTAAAGTAACTGAAATAAACATTTTTTTTGGTTTTTAGAATGTCCTATTTGATATAAAGATGAAGCTTGAACAGCTCTATCAATGAGGCAATAATTTCCCATGATAATTGTGATTTTGCTTAATTTGTTCTCTAATTTAGATTTTTCTCTTGTACTAGCTTACATATTCTCTACTGTGCTATAACTCCATTATCTCTTTTTCTGCCATAACCTAATGAGAATAATTACCATCTTTTTTCAGTCTTAGACATTAATGGTAGACTTGGGAAACTTTATCATAATAGGAAATGTATGTTGCAGTCCAGTACCAAGGTAATTACTCAGGTTTTCCTTTCAGTCTTGAAATGTGGTAATGTAGTTTATCCCCTATTATTTTATACATAGCTTGAAAAGACAGAGTCTTTTAAATGATTTATACAGATTAATATTACAATTTCCTCCTAATCCTCCTTATGCAATTCATAATGTCTGATTGAAGGGCACCTTTAGCTAATTTTATCTCAGATAGAAAATGTTTAAGGCATTTATTTGATGCTGTGCTAACTTTTCTGTGATTTGGATGATTGTCTTGCTCTAACCCTATTGCTATTTATCAATTCCTGAAGCCAATCATTTGTATACATATACCCACTCAACAACCCATCTATCAATTGATCTCTCCATCCACCCATTCAACCATCCTTCTCAACAGTAAGATCATCACTATGGTATTCCTTGAACATAACAGAATTGTATTCCTTTATCATCTGTTTTTCTATGATTCTAGTTATGCTGTCAAGAGACATATAATATGATACAATTGGAGTGCATGTTTATATAGCACTCTGAGGTCAGCAAAATCTTTCTCCTCTCACAACAACCTGGTTGTTGAGGCATAGCATGCTATATTATTCCAATTCTGCATGTGAGGAAATTGATGTTCAGGAAGCTGGAATGGCTTATCAAAGTTAAAAGAAACAAACAAAAAAGCCTAGTAAATAGCAGGTTAATAATTTGAAGTAATGCTCTCAGTATCTAAATAAAGGGCATTTCCCCTGTACTGCACTGCTGGTCATGAAAACAAAACAGATGTAGGAAGAATGTCTTTATTGCATTTTAAATATCTTTTATGAACTCAGTGATTATTGTCATCATAATACTTATACATTTCATAAATAACTTAAGGGTATTTTTATTAATGACAAAATGAAAATATAATTGTATTTGAGCTAAAATGATATTTAATTTGAGGAATTATTCCAGTTCACACATGTGTGTTTGGGTTATATTGTATTGAGTATAAGTTATATGAATACACATATATTACATACATAAATATGCATATATGCATACATACTTGAACTGATAATTAGTGATGTAAGCAAAGCCAAGAAGACAGTATACATGATTACAACAATATAAATGAAAATTATTCCCATATAAACAAAAATCTTTTGTAATGGTGGGAGAGATAAGAATATGAGACATCGCATATAATCAATTACAGACAGCTTTATGTTTAAATGTTCAAATGTGTTGAAAGGCTTTGACGGTTCTTTTCTTCTCCTCCTCTCTTTTATTTTAATTCTTTGTTATAAAAGATTGCTCATGCTAACACAGTATAGATCTCAGAGCTTTATGCCAACAAGGATGAGTTTATTTTCCTTCCAAAGAAGTCCAGAGTAGGGCTTCCAAGTGATAGATTTTTCAGAGCATATACCACTTGACCTATAGTCATGAAGAACAAAGTGTAAATCTGGCATCAGACATTCATGAGCTGTGAGACCCTGGACAAATCACTTCAATTCTGCTTCACTTTTCTCATCTGCAAAATGGTGGTATTAATAGCACCTACCTCTTGAAGACTTGAGGATAAAACAATATACTATTTGTAAAGTTCTTTGCAAAACATTGTGTAGTATTACCGTCATCATAACCATCATATTATTATTATTATTAATTATTATCTCGGGGGCTAAAGGTGAATTACTAAAATGCCAGGTTATTGCCCTGTTAGAAAACCCATCCAAGGGGGATTAGAAGCCTCCAAGTTTGTTTCCCTTCTGAAGAGAGGCCATATCACAAAGTGATGATATGATTTTGGAGAACTGAGCAACCTTTTGGAAAAGACAGGACTTACTAAAGACAGCAGGGAATAATATTGATTCTATATGGACAACCATGAATCCTTCATTCATTTTCAATATATTTTATGTGGACTTTAGATTGTCCTGCACCTGATTTGGGGGGTCACTTCCAGTCATCCTGACCTACGTTTTGCCACAGGAGTCCAGTGACTTTGGAGGAGAGAGTGAGGCTGATGAGTTTGCACAGCTCAGGCTCACTTAAATCCAATTCACTTGCAATTCAAGACATCAACCTTCTGACGTCATTGTCCCTCTTTGAGAATGAAGGACAAACAGTAACCTGATATGTATTGTTACCTTTGGCATTTATATTGAACTTGAGGATCATTCTACTCTAGATATACCTCTGTCTCTCTTTCTCTGTCTCTCTGTCTGTCGCTATGCCTGTCTGTCTGTCTGTCTGTCTTTCTCCTTCCTTCCTCCCTCTCTCCCCCAGTATTTAACAGAGTGTTATGTTAAAGTAAGGATTTTTTTTTGCAATGAGGATGGGATTGCAAAGTATAATGCCTCTATTTGTTGTAGGATCCATGGCTATAACAAACTTTTGTTGAGATTGTAGAGGCCAGTTTACTGGAATGGTGGAATGTAATGGCAAGCAAAGTGGGACTGTTTTTGAAGTTTTTCTGTGCATTATTCAGTTTCCCACCCTTAGTCTTAAATACCTCTGCACTGAGCCAATCAGACATGTGCAAGTGGGCTCTAACCAATCAGATACATACATTTGACTCTAGTCAATCAGATGCTGAGCAGAACTCTATACAAAGAGAGCTGGTGTTGAGAAAGTAGGCACTAAGGTGACCAGGGTTGAGAGAGAGAGAGAGAGAGAGAGAGAGAGAGAGCTCAGAGAGAGAAGCAGCTTTAGTGGTGGGAGTAAGGAGACCTCTAAGAGCTGGGAGGAGACCTCTGAGAGCAGAGAGGAGACCTCTAATGGCAGAGACATGCTGAGGGAGCCTCTGAACTTTGAAAGTGAATAGAGCTGTGGGGCAGAGATCTGCCCATGAGAGGGAGGTTTAGTTTGAACCCCTTTTGAGAGCTGTTAAAATGGACTGACCTGTCCTTACAAAGCCTCTGGATTTTGGAGGTGAATTGAGATGATGGTGCAGTGGTATGTGTCAGTCATAGCAACATCCTTAAGCAAAACATATCTATCTATTTATGTAGATATAGATTGTATCTATATCTATCTATCTACATCAATATCAGTATATAAATCTATATAATATCGTAGAACTCAGTATATCATATGGCACATGCCATGTATCATTGCATTCAGTAGTATTCCCAAAAATACTTGTTTACACCATCTGGGGTCCCAGGTTAGGGTCTTACTTAGTGCAACACACTATAATGCAGCATATATCATTACATCCTCCAAATCAGGGAGTCCCAGGCTAGGGTCTTCTATGGCATGACACATCCTTTAGGGGTGGCAGAAAACACCACACCATCCACAAAAGGCCAAAATAAAACATCACACTACACAGCATATATCATTGTATCCTAAAAGTCAGGGTACCCCAGCCAAGGGTCCTACCTAGGGTGACATATCCCTAAGGGGTAGCAGAAAATGCCACAGCATTCACCCCTAGGCTACTGTAAGAACAATCTCCTTAATAAACATCAAGTGTCCAAGTACAGTCCTCTTTCATCTTAACACAAGGTTGACTTCCAAGCTCTTCTTCTGTTGACTGACTGCTCTCCACTCTCATTTGGATACACATATAGACAGCTCTCCACTACTGTTTCACGTTTCAGCTCATGGGGACTGTTCCACCTCAAGTTCTTCCTTTTCCTCACCAAAAGATGGCTCCCGGGCCTCCTGCCCACAGATTCTGCCTTTGGGAAAAAAAAGCTTAACAGGACAACAACAATAATGAAGCACACCATTAGCACCATGATCTCAGTTCACCTCCATGGGGAGGTTTCTATTCAGTTTCAAAGTCAGAGGCTCCCTCAGCAAGTCTCTGACATCAGAGGTCTCCTTTCTGTTCTCAGAGGGCTCCTCTCTGCTCTTAGAGGTCTACAATCTCATAGATTTGTTTATTATTTTTAGTACTGCAAATTATAACCCAATTATTTTTGGCAGCCTGCTTAGTTCCTATCATTAAGCATGACTGGAGATGGGAATAAATGAAGTGATCAGACCATATGGGTCATTCAAATTATCCTTTCTTGTCTTTTCCTTTTATCCATATCTTTTGGTAACTATTGCATTGATGAGCTACCCCAAACCTCAGAAACCTTTCTCTAGATTTTACAGTAATTTTTGGAAAGCATAGAAATTCTTATGTTATTGATGTGCTATCTTCTACTCTTACTCCATGACTAGTTTTCCTATTTTTTTTAGTTTCTATGAAATAAATTTATAAACATGTGCTAACATATTCAACTTTTCTATAAGTCTGTATTTAAAATGACCATTAATCTTTTAAAAATTAATTGTATTTATTTTATTTTGAACTTAAGAAAGAAAATGAGCATTTCCATAACAGTACAATAGGAAAAAAGTGATTCTACATGAAACTGCATATCTATTATACACAACTTGCTATTCCCTTTAGATATATAATAATGTTATTATGTAACTTTATTTCTCTTTTCCTTACCTCTTCCCCACCCTAGAGATGGCTACCACTAGACCCAAATATGTATGTATGTGTAGATATGTGCCTGTATATATGTTGATCTGTGGATACACAGATGATAGATAGATAGATAGATAGATAGATAGATAGATGATAGACAGATAGATGATAGACAGATAGATAGATAGATACACCATTCTATGCATATTTCTATTTATCACTTGTTCATCTGGATGCAGATAGTGTTTTCTTGCATATTTCATTTATAATTATTTTTATACTTATAATAGTCAAAATGATAGTCACTCAAAGTTGTTCTTAACTGTTACTGTATACTATGTTCATTTGGTTCTTAGAAATAAGTGGACAGGTTGTAAAGAAAGCCATGGGCAAACTGTATCTTTAAAGTTCATTGATCCAATTGACCTACAGTTACAAGTAGAATATTCTCATCAAGTTAGATTTTCTTAGAGATCATTTTAAGTGAACTCTCTCAAGGAATTTGAGTTTGAATTTATTTGATTGTTGAAAAAATATTCATTGATTTTCTTCATCTCTAGTGTAGACTCTAGTTTTCTCTCCAGAAAAAAGTACTGTTTAGTGTAAGAACATAAAATATTACATTTCTCCAGTTTAAATTAAATAATGCACAATACTCTAGAAAACTGGGTTTTTTTCATTTAATGCAAATGTGGTCTAATCCAAGTAACTCACTTTTTTGGGGGGAGAGGGGGTCTAGTTTCCTCATCTATATAATGAGTTAAACTAGATCCAATAACATTTTAGTCCTAATTGGTTGTGGTTTTTTTTTTGGTTCTATAAATTTAAAGTAATAAATAGTATTTTTCTAGTAGCTTTATATAATAAAAAGTTTTCTTGAATCTATTAATTTATTCCCCAAAACAATTCTGAAATTTTATTAGCATACTTCATTATTTCCTGTTTTCAAGATAAAGAAATTGATGATTCATGGGATTAAGTAACTTGTCTAAGAGCATATGACTAATGAAGGGAAAGTAAAAATCCAGTCTAAATTTCAAATTCAGTGTATCTTTTATGATTATTTCCAAATTATGGGGATTAAGTCCGTTTTAGGATCTAGCTTGGAGGTACCTATCACAAGGATTGAGATAACATATCTAAAGTATTTTGAAAACTTCAAAGCATAATATAAAATTCAGCTGTTACTATTAGGTACTTTTTGGTTGTAATATATTTTTTAAAAAAAACTTTCCTTCCTTCCATAAGAGATGGATGCAGCTTACCTAACTTTATTTTTCAATGTTTCAGAACAAATACTGGAAATAAAATTATCATAAATTTTGGAACATGGAAAATGCAAACTTTCTAAACTCAGCAAAGTATGGGAGGCATAGGGCAATAAATTTATACTAAGTGGATGGAGAAACAAAACTAAACAAAGTGAGCATAGCATTGCAG
>JAQQSW010002705.1:0-14881 GCA_028646575.1 Pseudocheirus occidentalis
GCCCTCCAGAATGGTTGTATCAGTTCACAGCTACACCAACAATGCATTAGAGTTCCAATTTTTCCACATCCTCTCCAGCACTTGTCATTTTCCTGTTTTGTCATCTTAGCCAAATTGACTGGTGAGATGTGGTATCTCCAAGTTGTTTTGATTTGCATTTCTTGAATCAATAGTGATTTAGAGCATGTTTCCATATGCTTAAAGATATCTTTAATTTCTACCTCTGTAAATTGCCTGTTCATATCCTTTGACCATTTATCAATTGGGGAATGATTTGTATTCTTGTAAATTTTACTTAATTCCCTGTATATTTTCAAAATGAGGCCTTTATCAGAGATACTGGTTGTAAAAATTCTTTCCCAGTTTCCGACTTTCCTCTTAATTTTGGTTATATTGGCTTTGTTTGTATAGAAACTTTTCAATTTAATGCAATCAAGATTATCCATTTTGCTTTTTATAATGCTCTCCAACTCTTCTTCAGCCATAAAGTCTTCCCTACTCCATAAATCTGACAGGTAAACTATTCCTTTCTTACCCATATTATTTACAGCATCTGCCTTTATACCTAGATTGTGCACCCATGTAGACTTGACTTTGGTGTATGGCATCAGATGTGGTCTATGCCCAGTTTCTGCCATACTATATTCCAATTTTCCCAGCAGTTTTTTAATCAAATAGTGAATTCTTAACCCAGAAACTGGGGTCTTTGGGCTTATCAAACAGTATATTACTATAGTCATTGACTACTGAGTCTTTAGTACCCAGTCTATTCCATCGATCCACTACTCTGTTTATTAACCATTACCAGGCAGTTTTGAAGACTACTGCTTTATAATAGAGATTAAAATCTGGTATGGCGAGGCAACCTGCCCTAACATTTCTTTTCTTTAATTGCCTTGATATTCTGGACTTTTTGTTCTTCCAAATGAATTTTGTCACTATTTTTTTCTTGTTCTATAAAGTAATTTTTTGGTAGATTGAATAGTATGGCCAATTTTCATTTCCTGTCTTTTTTACATACAGTAGGCATTTAATAAATGAACCATTAATAAATGATCATTGGATTGGATTGGTGCTCTTTCTAACACACTGTAGCATCCTTTCCAGCCCCACCATCCTGTGATTCTATGATAAGCACACAAAATGTGTCTCCATTATGAAAATAATGAAAATGAAAATAAGGTCCTGCCCACCTTATAACTGGTTTTCAGATTTAGGGGTTTTTCTCCAATGTTTAGCACAATGTTATTGACTAAGATCTTTCCATTCCTAGACCTTTTTCTTTTCCATTGCTTTCAAAAGAATGAGATGCCTCCTCTTTCTCTCTTAGGACCTTTTTAAGGTTCACAAATAGCATTCCCCTTCACAATTCTCCAGCAATGTTCAATTTTAATATTTCTTCCATTTTCCCAGGATGGGCTTCGACATCATTGGCCAAGAACACAAAGAACTATACTAGATTGATTTTTTTCCTGTTAAGACTTTGGAAAGGGCTTCTGGCCTTGTGCATATTTCTTTCTTCACACTCAGGAGAAATAGGCCTTCAGGGAAATCTCTCTTTTTTGCCCTGATTTTCCTCAAAGCTGCTCTTTGCTAATGCTTACCAAGTACAAAGATCTTTGTCTCTGCAATTCAGGAAGGAAGTGCAACTCCATGAGGCCCGCTGGACATAGACTGTGTTTGGAGTTGAAAAACAAGTGACTCCTGCACCGGCAGATGCAGAATCTTTGATCTTCAAGTGAGGAGACCTTTGGAAGACCTCTGAGCTGCAAAGAAGGCAGAGGCACTAGTCAGAGCAATTGCAGGTGGAGTGAGAAGCCTGATTTGGGAGTGAAGATTGAGTCTTTTTAATGACTGATCAGTTTTAGTACCTAGAACTACAAGCAGGAGCAAGAGGACACCAGTTAGAAATTGTTGCTATAAATATGTGTGTGTGTGTGTGTGTGTGTGTGTGTGTGTGTGCATGTGATAGAGAGACAGAGACCAACAGAAACAAGTGCAGACAGGGACAAAAAGAGGGGGGAGGGAGGGGGAGAGAGGAAGGTGGACAAAGAGAGGAGGTAAAGAAAGGGAGGAATGGAGGGAGAGAAGGAAAAAAGAAGGGAAGGAAAGTATAGCATAGTGGCTTGACTGAATTGAAATCCTACCTCAAGAGGTATTAGATTTTGAGTCAGGGTTGCTGGGTTTGGATTCCAGCTCTGCCTCCTGTGTGATCGTGGGCAAGATACAACCTGTAGGGACCTCAGTTTTCTCATCTGTAAAATGAGAAGGTTGCCTAGATGCCATTCAAGTTCCTTTTGGTTTTAAATCTGTGATGCTCTAATATATACTTGCTGTGTGATACAGGGCCACTTAATGCCTCACTGCTCCAGGCAACCGTAAGGTACAGATTTCTATCATGGTTGGAGCTGGCACAGGAGGAGTTCCCTATACTGATGAAATCATAGGTGGGGATGAAAAAAAACCCTGGACATTACTACCAATGAAGGCTAGATCACCTACGGTGTCTATCTGTATTGTTGGTTGGTTTTATTCCCTTTGCCCTCTTTAATCCCTGGGAATGATTGGTAAGGGGTATCCAGTGCCTACCTGTGGGTATACACATAGACCATTAGAGGCTCATAGAATGCCAAGCTATCAGATGCATTTTAAGAGTCCAACTAGCTCATTTTACAAAGAAAAAAGGCTCTGAAAGGAGGAGTGAGTCCCTTCAATATCTCACAGGTACTGAACAGAAGGGCCAGCATTCAAATCCAGGTCCTCTGACTCTAAATTCATTGCTCCCAGATGGTCTGACAGCAATAGAAAGGGTCAAGTTATATAATCAGATATTCTCGGAGTGTGGTACGGAGAGAGGAATGAAATAAAGAAAACAACAACATTTATATAGTGCTAACCATATACTAAGCACTTTGCAAACAATATCATGTTAAAAATATTTTTACAGAAATTGATGGGTGCACATATCATAGGACAAAGACATGACAGCAGAAATGCATGGGGAAAATGTGGACGTAGGAAGTTCATCATTTGGGAAGGTTACATATTTAAGTAGGAAAGCAATAAATAACAGAGAAAGTGAGAAAGACTTGTATTTATATAAATATATTTGTATTTACCTATGCAAATGTAATACATACATACACAAATATATATAAATGTATATGGGCCTATGTATATATCTGTACCTATATGTGTATGTGTATCTGTATATATATACATTGTATGTATATGTATTTCCATATTGCACCCACATACCCGTCCCCAGCCTTGGTGTCCATGTCAGAAGAAAGTGGTTCAATCACTGTCCCATTTTACCTTATCTATAATTTTTTTAGAAGTTTCAAGTTATTTGAAAAATCTGACCCATTAGCCTGAAATGAGACAAGAAAGGCAACCAGGGAGAGATTGGGCTATTCCTCACAGCCCCCTATACTGGTGGGAAAGAGGTGATATAAGTGAGAGAGATACTGCCTAAGCTCTGACCCAGGGAAGAAGCCAACCTTTGGGAATCACTCTGAGCCTGCACAGATCTGGAGACAGGAGTTTGCTTGGGAGAGTCAGGGAGAGCTCTCCTAGAGACCTCAGTTTAAGATTTGGGACTTTAGGCACTGTATGCAAAAAGGAGGCTAAGACGAACAGAGAAGTGCTTCGGAGTTCTGAGTTCTCTGAGGTCAGGCTCTGTTATATTTGTGTCTCTGTCTACTTAGAACCTAGAACACATTGGGATTAATAAACATTTCAGGGAATCACAGGATTTAAGTTAGAAGAGACCTCGGGGGTTCTCTAACCCAAAGGACAGCAAGCACCTCTTTAAGAAGGGTGCTGTCCCCTATTTGGGAGATGCAGCAGACAAAAGTTTGTAGAAACCAGGGTTTCCTGTGGCAAGATAGATGTGGGTGGCAATGGGGGGTTTCCAGAAACGGTGGCTTCTTGGTATTGAACAGCTGTTCAAAGTATCATTATTAAAATAGAGTTTATTCCCCTCATCAAATCTGGATCCTTAATTACATGATAAAATGAGTAGAACCCTGACCAAGTAGACTAGTCCTAGCTCTGTTCTTCACCCTTTATGTGGCCTTGGAACCTATGTGAGCCCCAGTTTCATCTTTGTGAGTGTGTATGTGTGTATGTGTACACTAACTTATCTCTAAGGTCCTTCTAATTTTTGCCATTCTATGATATTTAGAAGATTTCTCCCCCACACCCTTTACATGAAGATAATATATTCCCCATTAATGAAACTGATTATCCTAATGCCTATTGAGAAATCTGTGTATTCTCACACATAGTGTCAACTGACAATGGAGCTGTGATTCATCCTCTTGTAATTTTGCTGAGTTTTTAAAGTAAATTTCTGCCTTAGGATGACCCATTAGAAAAAAAAGTAAGCACTATATTGCCAATTTTTCATTACCCATTCTTTAGTGGGTTCTTAAGTTTGTTTTTGTTTTGGGGTTTTTTTGGTTGTGGATCCCTTTGACAATCTGGTGAAGTCATTGCCCCTCTTCTTAAAATAACATTTTTAAGTAATTGAAGAAAATACAAAGTTTAGTTAGAGGTTATTGAAAATAAAGATAAAAAGTGTCAAGTTAATGGATACTCCCTCTCTGAAATCTATTCATGAATTACAAGGTTAAGAACCCCTGGTTTAAATTAAAGAACCAAACAAAGGAATGTCTAGGGAAGGTAAAGGGCTTGGGTGGGGGCAATCACAGATGTAAGGGCAATTAAGAACTAAATATATAAACTCAGGGCAGCTAGGTGGTGCAGTGAATAGAGCCTGGACACTGGAGTCAGGAGGACCTGAGTTCAAATCCAGCCTTAGACAGTTAACACACACCAAAAACCTAGCCATGTGACCTTGGGCAAGTCACTTAACCTCAACTACCCCGCCTTCCCCCTCAAAAAAGCCAAAAAAAAAGTAAATATATAAACTGTATTTATGCCCCACCTGTGGGGAAATTAAGGTCTTCTGGATGAGGAGGATGGTTCAGGTAGTTGTTACTTAATTTTTTCTCCCAGTCCACAAATGTGCAGCCATTCCCAGTCAAGGTTACTGGTTCTGTTTGATCCAGTGGCCCAAAGCTCCTACCTGTCCAGATGTAAATCCAGTCCTGCAAACAGTGAAAGTGGAAAACCAAGGCAGAGAGGTCATTCACCCCTCATAAATCTAGAGCTATTGAGTCCGTCACAGGCAGGCTAAGAAAATGCTATTTTCAGTTTTCTCTGCAAGTTCAATTTATCTTTACTGTTAAGCAGTCAAATTGAATTTGAAACAGAACTAGATAAGACTTGACCCTCTTACCTCAAAGTCAGCAACCCCCATCTTACTCCTAGTGACCTAGTCATACCATCCAAAAAACCAGATATTTCCCAAGACTCATTAATTCAGTGAGTGCAAGAATTATAGCAAATCTTTCTTTTAAGGTACCTAAATGTGAGTCATATTTGAAATGAAATCAGGATTCTGCTTAGGATTTCTCCTCTCAGATAAATGGATATCTTTTCTACTGGGCCTCACTGACAAAAGCAAGGATCCTGGGATCATACTGATTTGGGGGAAGGGAGGGCGTTAATCTTTCTGACTGAAGCTGGTGAATTTTCAGCATCTTAGCCTGAATAATGAAACCTCTCCGGAAGCATCTACTGGCAAGAACCAAGGTTTCTTTTTTATGGAGATAGAAACTGAATCCCTGGGAGTGGGGGAAGTAGTTGGGATTTATGTACCAGAGTCTGGGTAGGCAATAGCTGTGGAAACTGTCTGAAATGGTAAAACAACTACATGAACAAGGAGCTAAGGGAAGGGGGCTCCTTTGGCATCAATCAAAAAAATTCATTAACAATCACTTATTAAGCACTGCCATGTGCAGGCATTGGAGAAGACTGAGGATAGAGTTCTAAAAGGAAGACAGTCCCTGCCCTCAATTGATTAGAACATGCTCATAGATACAGTATACACATGTACACACATGCATATAAAATAAATATCATAAACACATAAGAAATAATAAAGCACATTATATATTATATATGTATATGTATACAACATGTATGTGTATGTATATATACATGTACACATATCTATATATCTATAGCTATAACTATCTGCAAATGTATACCTCTCTGTCTCTGTCTCTGTCTGTCTGTCTGTCTCTCTAGCTTCTTGAAGGAAGCAGAAGTAGAGGTTGATCCTTGAAGAAAGCTAGGGTTGCCAAAAAGTTCAAGTTAGGAAGGAATGTATTTTAGGCATGAGGGAAGCCCTTGCAAAAGCATGGAAATGAAAGATGACCCTGGCAGAGGGAGCAGCAAGCAAGGCAGTTTAGGGAGGGTAGAGAGCAAATGACAAGAGAAGTGTGCAATCAGTCTGGAAATATAAGCTGTAGATAGAGTATGGAGAGCTTTTAAAGTCAGAGAAGTTTGCATTTTATTCTGAAAAGAGGGAGAAGTCATGGAAATTCCAAGGTGAGGTGGGGGAGGCAAGCTCTTCCTTGCATCTTAGGAGCAATTTGACAACTGTGGGGAGGAAAGAGAATGGCTACAGGGAAACCTATTAGGAGGCTATAATAGCAGTAAGGGTAAGCTGTGATGAAGACCTAGAATAAGGTGCTTGTGGTCTGAATAAAGAGAAGGGGGAAGATGCAAGAGATGCTGAGGGGTTGAACCCTTGTTGTTTTGCCTTCACTGTTCAGGGCTGGTTCCCCTTTCTAAGCTTGCTGATGAAGGGGCTGCTATACCATAACCTGCAAAGAAAGCCGTATTGTTATCTAGTTAATGTAGGATTCATGTGTTTATATTTGTTGGTCATAAAAGAAATATCAGCGGTTGCCTAGCAACCAGTTTGCCTGGGAGCTTCCAAAAGGAACAGAGGTTGACGACGAAAGTCCCCTTTTGGTTTACACCAGAGCATCTCACACTTGCCCAGTACTGTTCTAGGCGGTTGGGTTCTTTGTGGTTTGGCTCACACCCGGTTCTGGTTCAGAGGTTCGCCTCCCGGATCAGTCAAGTGGACAAAAAGGAAGTACTTTTATAGTTCAGCAAAACTGTCACTGGCAAGTTGAGGAAGCAGACAGAGGCGATGTGCGTCTGCCTCCGAGACTTAGTGGGAACCGCCAGCTTTGGGGATCAGGCAGAGCTGAAGGTGTGATTCTGGGGTGGGGGATGGGAGGTGTGGAGCTTTGCTGTGCAGCCAGCTACGAGCCTTCACTGAGAGGCAGATGTTTGTGCGCTCTGGCAGATATTTGTGCGCTCTGAAGCCCAAGCCGAGAGTTGTAGAGCAACCCAGGGGGAGATTAGACACCAGGGGAACGGAGGGCACCGGGAGAGACCCAAGGCAGCCACAAGTCAAGCTCAAGACAGTGACTCCAGGCCAGTAGATCTGGGATGCTCACAGTCAAGCAAAACACACTGACCGGTGACAAGTCCTACTTTGGAGACTCTAGGGACTGCTCACATACTTAAATGATGGAGAATGCATAAAACGTGTGTTTTTATATAATTGTAACATGTTCTTATATGTTATACATGCCCCATGCTTTGCAATATCCTGTGTTCTGCTTCTTTGCTGCATATAACACGCAATATATGGCTATATCATGTACATACATGTTCTTCACTTGTTTTTCAGTCATATCAGACTCTTTGTGACCTTTTTTTAGGTTTTCTTGGCAAAGATACTGGGGTGGTTTGCCATTTCCTTCTCCAGGTCATTTTACAGATAAGGAAACTGAGGCAAAGAGGGTTAAATGACTTGTCTAGGGTCTCACAGCTAGTCTGAGACCAAATTTAAAATATGCATACATATGCATGTATGCATATGTATGCAAATATGTACATATTAGCTTGCAATGTTGGAAGGAGGTGTTGAGACTTGTGATTTCATCCATATTAGGAATTCACAGGGAAGAAATTCCCTGGACAAATATAGAACTCTATTTGTTCTATAACTTGATAGACTTAGAGACTTGCCTAGTGCACTGAGAGGTTAAGACCAGGGGTCACATTGTCAGTATATGTCAGAAGGCAGGATTTGAATCCAGGTCTTCCTACATCTGAGACCACCTCACTAGGCACTACGCAGTACTGCCTCTCCATACAATGTTGCCTTTATGGGTTATAAAATTCGGGGTTAAGGCATGTAATTTTGCTACAGATGCATATAGTATATTTCTATATATGAGTTTTATATTTGTCTGTATGAAGTCATACTGCTTGAGACTTCTGTTCTTGATCTGATATATACCAATATTGTCATATATGTTGTTTATTGTATGCATGCTTCAGGTACTATTGCTAGCTGCATTCAATTCTAATATGAATGCCATTCGTGCCTTTGCATTGTATTTGCCAATGTATTATTATACTGTGTAGATGAGATGATTGCCAATAGTTATGCTAGATGCGGAATAATAATGCTTGAGATGCACACACACAGAAGGTCAAGTATACCCCTTGTAATGTGCTGGAACATCAAGCCTTTCATTGGGAGAGGACAATGTCCATGCCTGTCTAAACATATAAGTTCGGGAGCCAGTACAGGTGGCAAGCACAGAGTCATGTTATGGTGCTTTGAGGAAGGAAGCTGGAGCAAGAGATAGACAAGGCAGGAGCTGGCACATGGAGAGTGAAAGAACAGTAAATGGAATCCTGTTAATGGAGCCTGGCATTGTCCCTCATCAGTGGCTTAGGCAGGACAGTGATATCCAGGAGGTTTACGGTGTATACATGTGTTTGTGTGTATGTGTATAAGCACCACTCTTACACTTGCCTGATAGGAGAGGGACAGACAGTGACAATTAACAACATGAAACTAGGGGAGCCAGAGACCACTTTAGGACTCTTCAAATTCCTATATTGTAATGAAGTACTGGATGCTAACCAATCACGGTGGCTTTGCTGGGCATGAAAAGCCTGACTGATTACATCGCCAGATTACCTCCTTGAATTGTTGAGAGGGGTACCTTCTGGGGTTTGGCCTGTCTGTTGTTGCAAGGGTTGATACAAAGGATTAAGTAGGAATGTAGGCTGAGGAGCATGTGTGCTGTATGAGCTGTCTTGCTTGCCTGGAAAGGATCCTGAGCTAGCCATTCTATTGTTCTCCTGGCCTCTATTCTACAGTGGTTGCTTTGCCCCAACTTGGGTACCCCTCCCTTCCTGCTACATACCTGTCTGATGCCCTAGTATCATGGGAATGGGAATTTGAAGATCTTCCCTGCCCCTTAATAGACCTAGGGGGAAGTTTGAAATTTCCCTGCTGTGAAGATAATCCCTGCCCCCTGATAGTCTGAATGTGCTCACATGGAACCTGTGGTGGGAGGAGTTTGCTGAGGAGAAGCAGAGCCCACAGAAAAGAAGCTGGGTCAGAGCAAGTCTGATAGTTGGAGAAAGTTGCAGACAGTTGGGGACAGGAGCTTAGGCAAGGAAACAGAGAATGTTGTGAGTGAATATTGATCTTATATTGGTTTGTGGGAAAGCCAAAGGATGCTGTGGCTCTCAGCATTATTATGGCTTCTAAATAACTTTGGTACTTCAGCTTACTGGTTTTGGGATTCGGTTTTCTGGTGTTTAAATAAATCCTTAAAAAATCCTTTAGCTTTATCCTCTATCTGGAGAACCTGGCATATTTTGCAATTGAATGTCATGCAATAGTTATAGTCACAGTCTCTATCGTGATCATGGGTGCTGTAAATATTGCATTGGCGCTACACCTGGCATTACTCCTAAGGCTGAACCCCTAGAGACAATAACCAACCTCAACTCAGTCTTCAATGATTAACATGCTCCCACCCCATCATATACTTCTTATCCAAGTAATTCTAAACTCCCCATTAAACCCTGTTCTTCATTTTCCCCCACCCCCCACTACCCACTCTCTTATTCTGGTCCTCTTCAAAATATCCCCTCCCCCAATATCCCACTCTAAAACTATCTATCCCTTTTACTGCTGTGCTCTCTGGGATGCCTGCTCCATAGGTAACGTCCTTGGTTTGATTTTAAACCTTTTCCTCCTGATGACACATCTTCACTGGCTGCCCTTTCCAGCACTAGTTATACTTTCACTCACTCATGATGATGGAGTAGGGATACTGCTTGCCATTCCAGGGTCTTTCTCTTCTACTGTCATTCAGTAACCTCTCTTCCTTTCAAGTTCATTCAATTCATATATATATATATATAAAACCCAATCAAGATTCTGATAATGGTTATTTACTGATCTTCTTACTTCCTCAATAAATGCAATGCCAGACTTGGTCTTTCTCCCCTTCCCAATTCTTGCCCTCATACGAAGGGACTTCAAAATAAATATTGATGATACACCCTCAAAACCAGTCTTCTGGTTCCTCAGGGCCTGTACTCCTTCACCCCTCCTCAGGTACACACAGATATGGTTATATTTTTTACCTTGCCACTGCTCACAAGCATTGCACTTCTTTGTTCATGAACCCTCAAATCTCTTATCTAATAACAATTTGTTTTCATTTTACCTCTCTCTCCTCCTTGAAATCCCTATTCCTGTTCTTTGTCTTCACCATGACCTCCCTTAGTTCTTTCCCAGGCTTTAAGCTATATTCTACCCTTTCCCATCTTGACCCTTTGGTGAATTACATTAATTTTTTTTTTTGCTTTTTGGAGAGGGGAATGTAGGGCAATTGGGGTTAAGTGACTTGCTCAAGGTCACATGGCTAGTTTTGTGTTAAGTGTCTGAGGCCGGATTTGAATTCAAGTCCTCCTGACTCCAGGGTGAATTAGATTAATTCTATACTTTCTTTTTCTTTTGAGTCTCTTGTTTCCTTATCCTATCATCATTCTTGTCCTTCTGAACCTTAGACTTGGATTGCTTCTGTCACCTATTGCCTGCACTCCTACTCATGTGATGCTGAATAAAGCTGGAAAAAAATCACAAGTCATATGATTGGGTCCTCTATACAAATTTATGCTACAGAATCTCAATCGGACCCTCATTGCAACAAGGCAAATTCTTTTCCCTCTCCCTAGTTGACTCATTATCTCGGTCACTATGGAAGTTTTTCCAAATCATATCATCCTTACTCAAGCCTCCTGTGGCTCTCCCCCCTTACCAGCTGAGAACTTTGTCTCATATTTCATTGAAAAAAAGTTGAAGCCTTTTGTTGAGAGCTCCCCCCTTTTCTCTTTTCCTTGTCTCATTTTAATCAGATGTCTTCCTTCAATATCTCCTCCTTCAGCCCTGTCTCATGTATAGAGGTGACCCTTCTGATCGCCAAAGAAAATTCCTCCTCCTATACAAGTGGTCCCATTCCATCCTGTTTTCTTCAGTAGATTGCCCCTTCTTCCATTAATATTTAACTTCTTCCTATCTACTGACCGCTTCCCTACATCCAGCAAACATGTCCATGTCCTATTCTCAAACATCTTCATTCAATCTATTTATCCTGTGTCTCTCCTCATTTTTGTGGCTAAACTTATTGACATCATGATCAGACATAATAGGTGCCTCCACTTCCTTTTCTTTTACCCTATTCTTAACTCTTCACTCTAGCTTCCAACCTCATCATTCAACTGAAATGGCTCTCTCCAAAGTTGCTAATAATCTTTTAATTGCCAGATCCAATGGCTCTTTTTCAATCCTCATTCTCCTTGACTTCTCTGCAGCTGTTGACCCTGTTGTTCACCCTCTTCTCCGTGATACTCTCTTTTCTTGATGTTTTCATGACATAACTTTCTCCTGGTTCCCCTCCTACCTATCTGACCACTCTTTAGTGTCCTTTAATGGATCTTTATTCAGGTCATACCTGCTAACCAGGAGTGTCCTTCAAGGCTCTGTCTTGGGGCCTCATCTCTTTGCCTTCTATACTATTTCTCAGGTTCCATGGATTAAATTATCATCTCTATGCTGATAATTCTCAAATTTATTTATCAAGCCCTAACCTTTCTCCTATCCTCACATCTCCAAATACCTATTGGGTTTCAAGAATTGGATGAGCTGCACACATGTTAAAATCTTGTCAAAAACTGAACTCATTATATTTTCTCTCCAAAAACTCTCTTCTTCCTAACTTTCTTGTTACTATTGATGGCTCCAACATTCTCTTACTCTCCCAGGCTAGAAACCCAGGTGTTAGCCTTGATTCCTTATTCTCTTTTCTCCCATATCCAATCAATTGCCAGCTCAATTTTACTGAAGTTGCCACATCTCGTCAATTCTACCTTTGCAATACTTCTCTTCTCTGCCCCCTTCTGTCCTCTCACACTGACACAGGCCTTCATATCCAGGCTCTCACACCTGCACTATTGTAAAATAGCCTGTAGGTTGGTTGTTCTTCCTGCCTCAAATGTCTGCCCGTTCCAACCCATCTTCCATTCTGAGTCAAAATAACATTCCTGACATACAGATCTGAAACTCCATTGGCTTCCTATAATTTTTAGGATTTAATAGAAAATTCTCTCTCTTTTAAAGCCATTCACAACTTGACTTCTACCTTTCCCGTTTTGTGTTTTCTACCTTCTTCCCTCCACGTACATTATCATCCAATGATGGTGGGCCTCTCTGAGGTTCTTACCATAAAACGCCTCAGTTCCAGACTTCTTGAACTTTCACTATTTCTCTCATGCTTGGAATGCTGTTCCTCATTATCTTATTTCCAGACTTCTCTGATTTCCTTTATATTTCAGGTAAAATCCCACCTTCTTCCAGAAGCAATTCCCAATCCTCCTTGTTGTCAATGCTTTCCCGCAAGTTTATTTTCAATTTATGCTTTGCATAACTTTTCTTCCCCCCCCTTTTTGGAGGGGAAAGGGCAGGGCAATTGGGGTTCAGGTCACATGGCTAGTAAGTGTTAAGTGTCTAAGATCGTATTTGAACTCAGGTCCTCCTGACTCCAGGGCTGATGCTCTATTCACTGTGCCACTTAGCCATAGTATAGAGTCTGGCATACAGCAAACACTGAAGAAATGCTTGTTGACTTGTTTTATTTATTTCTAATAGTCCAATTAAAACGCTGCATAAAATTATACCATCTAGGAATTTTAGGGGAGATTTAGTGAGGTAAGCTCTGAAGGGAGGATGAGTTCTTAGCCATGATATGACCAAATAATCTACAACTAACCTTAAAAGCAAAGAAAAGTAGCACTACCCTCAAAAGGGCAGAAGCAAGAGATGAGTGGCAGCTAGCTCTTGGAGAGCCTTGAAGAGTCATAAGAAGCTACGCTAATCAATCCCTCAGGGCACCCTCCAGTGTTGGGTGGAGCACCCTATAGGTGTGGTGGGTGGGTTGGGGGATGCTTGATTGACAGCATAGATTGTCTTTCATTGTTGAATAGGATCAGGTACTGCTGTGATGCTCTGCCTGGTTTCAAGGCCACAGAACAAAAATGCCTTCAAGCAGGGTTCACCCCATCCCCACCCCATGTTACTGCCCTTTCCCCTTTCCACTGACTTCCTCACCTCCTTTTGTTTGTTGTCTCACTTCATTAGATTGGAAGCTCTTTGAGGGCATGGACTTTCTTTGTATTAATTGTATTCCCAGAATATAGTCCCTGGCATGTAGTAGGCACTTAGTAAATGTTTACTGGGTTGGATTGGATTAGTCATTCTCTTCTCTCTAAGTTTTCATGATACCACTTTCTTCTGGTTCTCCTCCTCCCACCTGTTTGACCACTCTTTAATCTTGTCACATAGGGAAAGGGATAGGAAATTGATTCCTGCATTAGGATGAGGAAGTTTCATTATTTCAATATTAATCTAAAGGTTATTTCATGTAATGAGTTTGTTCTGTTACTTCCCTGCTATCTAAAATAGTTTTGGCTGTCCAAGTATCCAAACGAATTATCTAGGCTGCCACTGTTCATTTTCTCTATATCCTCACGAGACCAGTGAATATATCATATTATACATACTGTAACAACTACTCAAAAAAGGAAAATTTAGTAAAAGTAAAAGAATAGAAAAATTTACTAAAATTAGAAAATTTTAAGATGTAAGCATCTTAAAATCAATTTGTCAATAAAAATTGAAAAATAGAAAGAAAGATAAATAGTAGGAAAATTATTTAAAAATAAAGAGTGAAATGATTAGAAGAATTTACCAGACCATGACACAATAAATAATGCAAAGGATAAGCACTTGGAAAGATTTCAGATCTCAGATCAAAGTGATAGCCAATGAGGATAGCAAAAGACTGATGATGCACAAGGCCTCCCTCCTCTTGATAGAGAAGTGATAGATGAGAGGGACAAAATAACACATATATTTTTGTTTTTGTTTGTTTTTTAAAATTATTTATTTATTTATTGCTTTTTGGAGAGGGGAAGGTAGGGCAATTAGGGTTAAGTGACTTGCCCAAGGTCACATGGCTAGTAAGTGTTAAGTGTCTGAGGCCAAATTTGAACTCAGGTACTCCTGTCTCCAGGGCCAGTGCTCTATTTACTGCACCACCTAGCCACCCCAAGACATATGTTTTAAAACATGACCAATAGGTTGGTTTGTTTAAATTTGTTATAGGTAAAGGCTCCTATTGAGGAGGTGGGGGCAATGAGTTAGTTGGTAGTGCTAGAGATGAAAAAAAAAATTAATGAAAAAGAACATCAGTAAGATAGTTAAAAGTACACACACACACACACACACACACACACACACACACAACTAATTCTAAAAGAATATAAATAAATATGGCCCTTTAGTCTCCCACCACAGTGAGAAGAGTAAGAATTTAGTCAGAGTTGGTGGTAGGGAATCTTGAGTCTTTCTTGTGATATACTGGTGTAAAGCCAATCAGCAGTAGATTTCTGAGAGAATGTTACTGTGAGGAGCTTTTAAGATTCGGATTACACAGTATTAGTGAACACTCTGTTTATTCCATTACAAATCTTTATTGAGTACAATGTTCACAGTTTCAACAGTTCA
>JAQQSW010002706.1:0-14881 GCA_028646575.1 Pseudocheirus occidentalis
GTACCTGAGTTCAAATCTGGCCTCAGACACTTAACACAAAAAACTAGCCGTGTGACCTTGGGCAAGTCACTTAACCCCAACTGCCCTCCAAAAAGCAAAAAAAAAAAAAAATTAATTAATTAAAAAAAACAAACCAGGAATGACAATAGCACTTACGTTATGAGGATAAAATGAAACAGTATTTGTGAGGCGCTTTGCGAGCCTTAAAGAACGATGTACGTGCTCTCCAGCTAGCTCTTTGCTCCTCTGCTTACACTGTGTCTCTGTGTTGTCTTCCAGAGCATCCTCACCCAACCCCCGATCCAGCTTCCTACCTCTGTTGAGTTCTTCCTCACCCTCTAAAGCCCAATTCAAATGTCAAGTCTCCTATGAAGCATTGCAACAAGTTTATAAATGCTAGAGATTTAAACAAGGAAAACCATCAAAGAACCACACAGGGATATTTAGAAGCATAAATGACTCTGCAGGTTTAGTGCCCCATTTCTACCAGTAGCTAAAATATGAAATCTCAACCCAAAGCTCCTTGCTTTAAATATACCATATAAAACAGTACTAGTATAGCAGCGGACTAATTATGTTTTCATATACCCAAGGCTCTATCTGTGACTTGTCAGCCTATGCAGTTGACATGAAAATAAGATTGTGTAAAGTTCCCTTTAATGAGTGGGCAATAAACAGTCATCTTGGGAAGAAATCCTTGTGTAATCGTGCATTAAAACCGTCTTTTCAAATGGGCTCAAAATAATTGCAGGAAAAAAATCACCCTTTTAATAAAAAGGTTAGCCTGAATCCTTTTAGAGGGAGTAATTACCCAAAATCGTAATGACTTTTCAAATTGTTTATCATATGATGGTACATATTGTGGGCTTTGTGAAGTCTACTAGACACTCTGGCTACTAGAATTGGCAGTGAATATGTCAATAAGAAACAGCTGCTTCCAGATGGAACTTTGTATTCTGCCTCTGTGGCATATTTCTAGAATTCACTAGACTCAAAGCACTAGGATTATTTTAACTGAAACAAGAAAAACAAAGAATATTATTGTAAAGAGGGCAGTGAGCTGGGTACTGCTATTAAAATGCAGAGAAAAGGTAGATGGCTCCACCCTACCCTTTCAAAGTTGCTAAGTGTAGCTTCAGTAATTTGCAAAGCCCTAGAACTAGGTGTCAGGGGTGTGATTGGAGCTAAAATGGAATTACTTATCCAAACTCAAATGTCAAATGAGTGTAGGTGAATTCCCCCTGAGAAGAAGCAATATTGTCAAAAATAAAGACTTGACTTGAGGGACTCTTTTTATGTGCTGGCTGGATATAATTTTGGGCCTGACTCACAAAAGAAATAATAACTTAGAAAGTAGGTTTTCTCACAAAAGAGATGTAAATTTTCCTACATAGAAGGAGCTAGCAGAAGCAATTCAGGAGAGAGGCAGCAGATTGAAGCAATAGCTCAGCAAAGAAATCAACCCAACAACAGATAGCAGTAATCCTATTAGAAGAAAAGCAATGTGGGAAAAATTCAAAGGCAAAGTCTAGACACAACCCTGGAGGTCTGAGCAGTCTAGGGGAAAATGTTCCTCACCCATCAAGACACAAGAATTTATAGACGATTGTGACCCTATGTATATAGGGCAATTTTCATTCATATTTACCTTGCTATTTTGTTTAAGTGTTGGGGGGTTTGGGTTTTTTTTTTTTTGCTTTGAATAAATGTTTAATTTGATCTAATTTAGCTCTCAGCGTACTTGGGGAAAGAATATGCAAAGAAGAGGGGGCATGAAGCTGCATCGGGAATACACTTCTGTACATCATTAATGGAATTGTCTGTGTAATTATAAATAGTTTAACTGTAACCTCCTTTTCCCATCACATATTTTCTCTAACTTGGCTTTTCTTTCCTGATGACTACAAGACAATTTATTTCACAATTAATGTTTCATCCATTGCACCAAATAGGAAAACAGTAATTTGAGACATTGGAGACTCCCTTTTCATTCACAGGCCTTTTAGACAGAAGTAGAAATGGGTCTTTGGTCATGAAACAAGGAAAATAAAGAAGTAAAATGTTATTTGTAGTTGATGGAAATGTTTTAAGTTAAGTTGAAGGACATTCAGGAAGAAACTGAGCTGATGCTAACTGGAAACAAATCGATTAATCAATCATTAAGCATTAATTAAGTGCCTACTCCTAGTCATCTGCGGTGGTAGGCACTGTAGACACAAATGCAAAGAATAAAAGAATCTTTACTCATGAGGGGACAGGGAAATGATACTCTTTAAAATTCACAGCAAGTCAGACAATGAGTTAATAGCTTTTAAAGTTAAAATAATAATATCTGACATCTGTGTAGCAATTTATGGCAATAAGATATAATGTATCTGACACATTATTCAAAATTCACATAATCTCATCATTCAAATATATTTCAGAATCCGTACAATACAATCTGTACCCGACCGAAAAAAAGAGGTCATCCAGCCTTAGAGCAATGACCTCCATTGAAGCAAAACTCACTAACTCCCAAGACAGTCTATTCCATTCTTGGAAAGGTTCAATTATTAGGTAGGGGCTTTTTCCCCTTAAATCAAACCTAAAACCTAACTGTCTTCAAGTCTCACGCCCAATTCTAAGCATAACGAAGTTTAATCCTTCTTTTACACGATAGCTGTTGAAAGGAGTCACCACGCTGCCATCTTCCAAGTCAGCTATTCTGCAAGCTAAACCGAGGCAGCTGGGTGGTACAGTGCATAGAGTGGGAGGTCTGGAGTCAGGAAGATCTGAATTCAAATCCAGCCTCAGACACTTGCTAGCTGTGTAATGCTGGGCAAGCCACTTAACTGGTGTTTGCTTCAGTTTCCTCATTTATAAAATGGGTATAACACTACCAACCTCAATTTCAGGGTGGTTGTGAGGATCAAAAGAGATAATATTTGTGAAATGCTTAACATATGGCATGGCATTATATTAATGCTTATTCCCTTCCCCTAAATACTCCTCAGTTCTTTCCTGTGATCTCTACATGGCACGGTCTACAGTTTCCCACATTCTGGGTTCCCACCTCTGGGCATGCTCTAGATTTTCAATATCTTTTCTAAAATATGGTGTCCAAAACTGAACACAGGGTAACGATCATAGATTCGGAGCTGAAAGGGATTTTAGTGGCCACTCAGAAAATTCTCCTCATCTAGAAAACGAGAAAGTGCCAGGGTGACTAGGTGGCTCAGTGAATAGAGTACCCACCCTGGAGTCAGAAGGACATGAGTTCAAATCCGACCTCAGACACTTAACACAAAAACTGTGACCTCGGAAAGTCACTCAACCCTAACTGCCCTACCTTTCCCCCTCCAAAAAGTGAAAGCAAGGAAGCAAGCAACAAAGAAAGAAAGCAAGCACGCGAGCAAGTAAGAAAGCAAGAAAGCAAATGAGAAAGTAAGGCTAGGGGAGCTTAAAGGATTTGTTCAGAATGACAGAGCTAGTGTTTGAAACAGCATTTGTAACAAAATTCTCTCTCCTTCAGCACCCAGCTGAATCAGAGTTCCAGATCCCTCTAGATGTGACCTAACAGAGCAGCGAACAAAGGGATGTGCTTTGTTCCGGGTGCTATGCCTCTCCTGCACCCACTCTTCTGAGGTATACATAATCATCTACATTTCATAGGTGAAAAAAACATAAAAACCAGAGAACTCCTAAAGGCCAGAGCTAAAACTCCAACCCTTGTTTTCTGGCTTCGAGTTCATAGAGACAAGTTTAAGAGCTGGTCAGTCTCATCTAGACCAACTTCTCACATTTCTCATTATAGACCCATAAGTTGCTTTCCTAAAAATAAAAGAGACAAGTGACTGCACATCAATGACATTAACTAATTAATAAAGATCCACCAAACAAAGGTATATGACCTTCTAGTAGAGTAAAGCCCAGCTTGACAGTGCAGTCCCAAAGCTACTCAGGAAATCTAATCAAGATAAAGCAAATCCAATTTATGGAACTTTAGAGACAGAATGTCTTTGACAGCTGGAGATTTTTAAAAACAACAAATAAATGGCACAAAATCGTTTATATTACCGTCTATCCAAGGACAAGATCAGAGGTTTGAGGTTTTGCCAGAATCTATAATGAAGAAGAAATTTCACTTTCACTCTGTAGGATTAAGAAATTGGTTGGTTCCTAAATCTGTCATTTTTCAGAATCTATAATTTTTCCTCACAAGGCAGAATCAAGTATCCTTTTTTGGGTAAAGAAAACATTAAGTGCAATTTAAGGAGAATGAATTATATTTCTGATGGGAAAGAAACCATCTTTAAAAAAGGTATTACTAAGAACTCCAATTGTCACTGAATTGCTCTTAATCAGACTACATTTCTTAGAATCATCATATCTGAGAATATTGAATATTATAGCTGGAACGGACCTTGCAGATCATGTAGTCCAACCTCTTCACTTTACAGATAAGGGTAATGAGATCCAGAGAAGAGCAATGACTTACCCAAGGTCATCCCATTAGTCAAGTAAAAGAACATATAACCAGGGTTCCTGACTCCCAGTCCAATGTTCTGTCCATTACACTCATGCTTTCTAGAGTTAGTCTTTACTATACCAATAATTCACCCATTTCCAAGGCTCTGAAGTCAAAAGTAGTTAGTCCATAGCAAATGTGAAGGCAGACTAGAGAATTATATCATCCGCTAAAGTATAAAAAAACAAATGTTGAAGGTTACAGGATGATTCCCTGTGACCAATGTCACTCAAAGGATGTCTAAATCATGTTTTTATATGCTGAATCAGGAGACAAAACCTAAGGCTATCTAAGTTGTCTCCCTAAAAGATTCTCCCAATCAGCCCATACTCTCCATACTGCAGGTTCCAGAGAATGGAAGCACTCACAAAAGCCTGCCTCCTGTGTTCATGTCCCCAAAAGTCCATCAGAAATTAAGAATAAGGGGCGTCTAGGTGGTTCGTTGAATAGAGCAACTGCTCTGGAGTCAGGAGGACCTGAGTTCAAATTAGACCTCAGACATTTAACACAAAAAACCAGGCTTGTGACCTTGAGCAAGTCACTTAACCCCAATCACCCTCCAAAAAGCAAAAAAAGAAAACAAAAGATATTAAGAATATGCCTAGAGATGCTGGGGGTGTAATTTGTGGGTAATCAAAATTTGGAACTGCTCATTTTCACATGGTCACAGATGAAAGAAAACAGACTAGAAAAGGGAAGTATTGCTCTCCCTCTCCACCCCTGCCCACAAGCAAAAGGGCCCACTGCCATGCTGGCGGTTGACATATGGCTCTGAAGGGGGAAATCTTTTCTGCAAATCTGTAAGAGAATGGGTCTAGGACAGCACACCTTTGAGATGTGCACAGTGACACAGGCAGAGGCTGTTCCCTTAAGCAATGATTTAATTACCAGCAGTCTTGTATTCTCTTTGGGTTTTTCCAAATGCCTTTCATGCTTTCAGGACAATTTCATTTGCATGGTAAAGGGCTATTGAAAATATCATTCTAGAAATGCATTCAGTCAAATTTCATCAGATTAATGACAATGTCAGCATCCCATTTAGTTACACACACACACACACACACACACACATTCCACTTGGGAGACACAATCTGAAATAATGGGAAGATCTTGATGGATAGGGACTCACCAAGGCTCAATATCCAAAATGGAAAGAAACTGCAGAGTGGAATCAAGTGCCTTGCTTGTAGCAATGTGGTGAATTAGCAAGAGTACTGGGTATAGAATCAGGAAAAGTTGGGATCAAATTGCTCTTAAGGGACTTGTTCTCTCTGTGATCCTAAGAAAAGCATTTCACTCTCAGAACATGCTTCCTCATTTGTAAAATGAAGGTAAGACCATCCATAATTCCTACCTTATTGGGTTGTTGCAAAGAACAAATAAATTATAATACGAAAAATGATTTCTGAAAATTGGAAGCAATTAACATATACAATAATAAGGGAAATTATTCAAATTGTGGATTATTAATGTAGTGAAATACTATTGTGAGGAGGGTAAATGGAGGAGTCCACTCGTCTACAGGACCCTTTGCCACTTCTAGAGGGTCAAGCGGGTGTCCTGGCTCATTGCCAACAATGATATTGCTTATCATAGCAAAATGCAAAAGTTCTCTGTGCTGAAACAGAGCCTACATGACCCACTAAAAGCAACCCAGCATTCCACAGATCTAGGGGCCTCTCCTGTTTAACACAAATGAGATAATATTTGTATAGTATTTACATAAATGTTTATTCTCATCCCTTTTGTGTCCCATTACACTGCAAATAAATTAGCAGCTAGGTAGTACATTTGATAAAATGTTATCAGGAAGACCTGAGTTCAAATCCTGCCTTAGATATTTGCAAGTTATGTGATACTGAAGATATAACTTAGCTACAGACACATTGACATTCTTCCTTTATGCAAATTTGCAATTAAATGGAAGGATGCCTCATAGATTCTCTTCAGAAAGGCAAATAATGGAGCTGATGTACTTGGTTTCACGTTGCACCCAAGGGTACCATGAAACATCATTGTATAGGACACTTGATCATCTCACCTAGGGGTGGGGAACCTGCAGTCTCAAGGCCACATGTGACCCTGTAGGTCCTCAAGTGTGGCCCTCTGATTGAATCCAAACTTCACAGAACAAACCCCCTTAATAAAAGGATTTGGTCCATAAAACTTGCGCTGTCAAAAGGCTGCACCCAAGGATCTAGAAGGATGTAGAAGTATACATGTGCCTTTGAGGCCACAGGGTTTCCCACTCCTGGGTCTTAACCTCTGTCCACCTCAATTTCCTTATCTGTAAAATGGGTGGGCAATAATAGCATCTACCTCACAAGGTTGTTGTGACAAATTAGAACATGTGTAAAGTGCTTTGTAGACCTTAAAATGCTATATAAAAACAGGCACGATGCATAATGATCAGGCATGAGGAATATGGAGAAACCGGGAATGGCCTTTACAAAATAATCAGAGAGAACCTAGAGGAAGAGAATACACATTAATTGACTCATTAATTTAACAATAAAAGTAGATAACAAATGTACAAAGAATACTAAAATAGACAAAGGGGAATGACTATTTTTTTCACTATTCATTTAAATCAGTTGAGGAAACTGAGAATGTTTAGCCTAGGATAGAGAAAACTCAGAAGGGACATAATACTTTTGTTAACATATTCTAACATCTGTAAGGTGCAGGAAGGACTGGACTTGGTCTGTTTGACCCTGAAGGGCAGAAGCAGAAGGAACAGGTAGAAGTTGCAGAGGCCTATTTGGGTTCAATATGATAGTGGAGATTCCTTTCATTTATGTCTTGGACTAGAAGGCCACTGAGGTTCCTTCCATTTCTCAAGTTCTGTAATTCTTGGGCACTGTGAAATTAAGTCATTTAAGTGAAAATAGGTGCTAAAGATGTAATGATATTCACTATAAAGTTTTTATAGAACATTTTAATTGTTTTATACACCTTTAAAATGCCATATAGCATAAATACTGGCTATTATCATCCTACAATATCTGAGCTAGATGGGACCATAAGGATGACCAGATACATAACCTGATAGTCTGATGGCCTCTCTACTCCTTACGGGATGAACATGAGCCGCTCAAGTTCACTCAGCAAATTAATACAGGACAGGAAGTAGAAGCAGTCCTCTGAATCCCAACTCAGTGTTCTTTCTACTACCATTTTTGGAGAGGAAAAAAAAATCTAGCAAATCACCACCAAGACTTTTTTCTTGTTCCTCCAAATTGCCACCTCTATTATAAAACTGGCAGCTAAGACAATAGGAAAACCTACTTTGGAAGGAGAAAGATTTCTGTAGCTCACAATTTTAGTTTGAGTGTTAGGGAAATGTACAAAATGTATAGCACATTATTAATTCAGCAAGATGCTAGCATAAAGCACACTTCTGAGTGTGTATGAGTGAGTGTGCCTATACACATGCACACACACACACACACACGCGCGCATTCACGTATACAAAATTGTTGTTTGTCCTTCATTTTCAAAGAAGACCAATAACATCATAGGGTGATGTCTTGATTTATATGTAAATCGGATTTAAGCTAGGCAGTTGCACAGAGTTGTCAGCCTCAAGATTTCTCTTCCAGATTCACTGAATAAAGTCAAGATGACAGGTAGTGGCCTGGATTGCAGTGGATGGCTTTGGTGTCTTCAGTTTCTGACCGAGCTCTAAGTGCTCCACAGCTCTTGCTCCAGCCAATGCTTCAACTGACTTCATGATCACTGGAACAAATTCTTTTCATTCACCCATTCTGCTGTGGGGAGTCTCCATATAACTCACAGGTGGGTTTGAATGGCAAAACGGTGTCGAGTAGAAAGAACACTAGACTGGATCAAAGAGTCAGAGGATTTGTATCCACTTTATCACTAAATAGTTGTGTGGATTTGGGAAAGCCAATGAAGTTATATGACACTCAGTTTCCTAAAATTAGGATGTTAAAACTTCCCCCCCCACACACACACACATCACTGACTTGATATAAAGCTCTAATAAGATAATGCATTTAAAGAAGATTTGAAGCCCTGGCTCCACATCTTGTGACCTAGGGACAAGCACAAAGTACATCTTCTTCATTGTAACACAGAAAGCCAAGGGGAATTGTCTTGAGGTTCAGTTCCATTCAACAAATGAGTGCCTACTATGTGTGATGACTGTAATGGACTAGATAGAGAGATGAAGAAATGATCCCTGCTCTCAAGGGCCTACAAATCTACTGGGAAATAAAAGACGGCACCAAAAAAAGCTACTAAAATATGTGTGATAAGCAGATAGAACCAACCCAAAATGATATTGCAGATCTAGGGAGGGAGACATGAATTCTAGGCAGAGAGGTGGGAAGATGTCATGAAGGAGATGTCACCTGAGATGAACCTTGTTGATTGGGTCAAATGGTGAAGGGGATCAAAGTGATGAAGACAATGCAGAGATGGAGGTGAGACAAGAATGGGGAGAGGAGGGGTCTAAGCATAGGAAGCAATCTGATTGGCTAAGAAGCAGAGGAGAAAGGGCAAGCTGAGTTACAAGGACAACAAGTAGTCCAATTTGGCAGGAACATAGCTATATATGTAAAGCAGAAGTAAGAGGTAAGAAAAAGATAGGGAGGTAAGTTGAGGCCAAACTGTGAAGGACTTTGGATGCTAGGCTAAGTATATTTGGTAGGCAATAAATTATAGAAACTTCACCCAATGCTCACCTTATTGCCTCTTCCTGATGATAAATTATTTAATTCATTCAATTATTACCTACTGAGCCCCTACTATAAGCAAGTCAGAGTTCATGGCATTGAAAGGAACACAACAAGGAACAAGACACTATTTCTACTCTCCAGAAGTTTATGCAGTCTAGTCCAATGGTTTGCAGCCTTTTTAAATATGAAGATGCTATCATAATTTCAAAAAACAGCATAAGCCCCCTCAGGATAGTAGTTGCATACTTCATATCCACTGATTAATAAAATACATGATGACGAGAAGCTACCGTCCACTCAATAATATCACTAAGTGAATATTAATCACAGTAACATCTACAACATTTTGCTGACTAGGCACTAATGAAGCATTGCTAATGACCACTTGTAATGACACAAAAACCATTATTCACAAGCATATTTGATTAGAGTAAATAAAGGTAAAAATGACAATGTCTAGTGTTATATTCTATTCCCCAGAGATCATATAATAACTCTTTGGATACCTAGAGGTCTTCAGCAAACAGGTTGGAGACTGTTGGTCCAGAATGTAATAGCAAACCTGTGTTTTTTAAACTGAGTCTCTGTAGTACATATCAACATAGGCAAAAGGGAGAGTGGCATGTAAGTGCCTCTAAACCAATAAACAAATAATCCAGTCCAACAAATATTTATGAAGTATTTGCTATGTACCAGCCACTGTGATAAGTGCTGGGGATACAGTTAATAAAAAAGACAAGAAACTTAAAATCTAAAGGGGAAAACAACACAGAAAAGGAGGCAGGAAAGGTGAGGGAGGGGTGGGACCAGAAAGGGATAGCCAGTGCAAAGCATCTTGTTCTGTGAAGTTAAAACCACACACAGCAACAGATGCAAAGTGGAGTGATGAGCATGCAGTAAGTACCTACCTACCATGTGACAGGTGATAAGCCCTAGGAATCCAAGTACAATCAATGAAACGAAGCCTCCTAGCAAGGTGATACCTTCTATGTCAGGAGCCACCTGAGTTCCAGCCTCAAGTGTGAGCGAAGACATGGGAGAGAAATGACCTGGCCATGTGGGTAGTTCAGGGAAGAACTCCATTTAATGATGATTTGAACAAGGTTTTTAAAGATCCAAAGGACAAAGATGCAAGTATTCTCATCAATTGGCGTAGTTTAGCACATCCTGGGATATTATCAGAGTTTTATCATTACAATAGTCTGCTATATCCTGGAAGTGATTCAGATAAAATCAGGTTTCTGAATTCTAGGCACCAAAAGTCTTGGGAAAGCCAACAGGTCTTTGGAAGTCAGTCGATATTTTAAAGGTATAAACAAAGATGATGCAAATGCAGGTTTCCAAGCATCTGGGTTTGTTTAGGGCAAACCTAAGCCAAAACCACTTCTCCAAGACATCTGTGTATGAACTGACCCCAAAATCAAATGTTTTGGCTTGCTTCACTTTTAAGAGGGGAGACAGCAAGGATAGATAGAAGTATAAAGAGAATAAATATAAAATGGTCCAACTGAATGTAGTTTAAAAGGGAGAGCACTAGATAAATGAAAAGATAGATTGAGTGAGGCCAAGGCAAGGAGGCACGACATAGGGGACAGCCAATGAAAAGGCATGGAGATAAGACAGTGCATGAGGACCAGCTGTTGTTCAGTCTTTTTTCAGCTGTGTCTGGCTCTTTATAACCACTTTGGGGGTTTTCTTGATGAAGATGCCAGAGTGGTTTGACATAAGAAGGCCAATTTGGTGAATTGCAGGAGCTGGGGTAATATCCAATGAGCCTAGAAAGAGAAATGGTGTCTCAGTAGGAAAGGGCTTTCAAAGCTCAGCAGAGAAGTTTAAATTTTATTCTCAAAGTGATAGGGAATCACTGGAGCTTATTGGGTGAGAGGGAGATAATCAGATCTGCATTTAAGGAAATTCTCTTTGGGCAGCAAGGTGGAGGATGCATAGGAGTAGAGACTTGAGCAAGAGAGATCAATTAGAAGGCCATTGTAGTAATCAAAGTGAGAGATGAGGATATGAAGTAAGATGAAGGCTGAGTAACTGGAAAGAGATCAGATTTGAGAGATATTGTGAAAAATAAAAAGGGTGAGATTTTTGCATGACACAATCACATTAAGAAATTTCTCAGTAAATAAAAATAATGTACCTTAGATTTGGAGCTAAAAGGAATTGTCCCTTCCATCAATGAGAACCCTTAACTTTGATATTTTGATAAACTAAAATCTCCACATTTTCTCATGCTTTGCAATTTTCTCATCTGTGTGCTAATACATCCTCCACAAATAACCCACCCAATGCACTGGAGGTATTGTTCTTGTAGTATCCTGAGGATTTTTTGGTATCTTAAAATTAAAGACCTAGAAAAAGGCCAGTCAGCTGGGGCATCTTCTGTGGAAGATCATGCAAAGATATGGACAAGCACCACACAGGTTTGAGAAGGTATAGAGGACTCGTGATCGTAACAGTGGAGGGTATACCTACATCAGTAAGATCAAAGGTTCTTGGAGGTTTTGAAGTGAGCCATTGTAGTATTTGGTCATTGTATCTGTTGTCTCTCATTTTCAAATGATGGAACCACAACCCTTTCTAGTCACATGTAAAAGATATTCAAAAGTATCTTTTAAGCCACAATAAGTAAGTCAAAAGTGTAAGCAAGACATAGGGAGTCTTTTAGGTATTCAGCAAAAACTAGCATTTCTGGTATGAGGGTTGCTGATCTCTTTTCAGGGCTGCTCATCCACCTTCAGTATCCACCTGTCACCCAAGTCTCACCTATGGCTCCAAGAAGCTCCAAGCAGCAGCCATACCCTAGCAAAAACCATCTCCGCAGTCAGGCTAAACCAGGCTGAGGGTAACCAACAAGCCTCAAACCTATCAGTGAGTTAGGGAAATTTTTATTCCAACCATGTGAAGTTTTCCTCCAGCAGAATGGGTAGATGAGAATATTGTGTTCCAGTGGCCTTGAAGGACAGAGCAGGTGCCATAGAGAGAGAACTTACAGTTTGGTCAGCCTTTGAAGATGCCAAGGTCATCTACTGCATCCTGGGTCATCCTGACTTTTATCCTGACACTGGATTTTGATGACTCTGGAAGAGATAGTGAGACTGAAGACTTTGTGTAACTCTGCCTCACTTAAATCCAGTCTATGCACAATTCAACACATCACCCATGATTTAACTAGTCCCCTTCAAAAATGAAGAACAAACAAGTGGTAACATGGTGCAAGTCAAGTCAGCAAGCATTTAATAAGCACCTACTAGGTTAGGCACCATGCTAAGTGCTGGGGACCCAAAGAAAGGGAAAAGAACATCTGTGCTCTCAAGAAGCTTACGTTCTAATGGGGGACACAACATGCAAACAACAGCAACCAGGTGGTACAGTGGATAGAGCACTGGTCCTGGAGGCAGGATTACTCCTCTTTCTGAGTTCAAATCTGTCCTCAAACACTTACTAGCTCTATGGGTAAGTCACTTAGTTCTCTTTGCCTCAGTTTCCTCCTCTGTAGCATGAACTGGAAAAGGAAATGGCAAACCATTCCAATATCTTTCCCAAGAAAACCCCAAAGTGTGGTCACAAAGATTCAGACATAACTGAAATGATTGAACAATGTTCAAATATACGCAGGATAAATTGGATAGACTGTAGAGGATAAATCATATAATCACAAATTAGATATAATCACTAGCATTAGGGAGGAATGGGAAAGGCTCCTTATAGAAAGTAAGATATTATCCAGAACCTAAAGGAAGACAAGAGATGGAGATGACAAGGAAGAGGGTTCAAGTCACAGATGTAAGTCAGTGAAAACACTCAGAATCAGAAAATAGAGTGTCTTATGTGAAGAGCAACAAGGAGGTCATTGCATTGCAGAGTATATGTAAAATATGAGAAGACTGGAAAGGTAGGAAGGAGCAGGTTGTAAAATATTTTAAAAACCAAAAAAGAATTATGTTTTATTTGATTCTGGGGATAATAGAGAGCTGCTGGAATTTCTTGTAGAAATTATTGCATTTGCAGTATTTTGTGCCTTTCCATTTCTCACTGAGTAATTTTGAGATGGTGATTATTAATACATTAATTAGATCATACTACTTTTTTGTAGCCATGTGACACTTTAATGATTACAGTGCTCAATTAAGCCAGGTTCCTCCATCCTGCATTTGGGGAAATGCAGGACTTTACATGCAGCCCCATCAGTTTCTTTTGGCCCAGCATTCCAAGACTTCTAAATATTTTTAAATGTTGATTCAAATTTACATGCATGTCTTCCACCTCTTTATCCAAGTCATTGATAGAAAATACTGAATTGATGTTGAATGGGATAGGGTCAAGTCCAGAGCATTTGAGATCTTTCTCAAAATTGACATCAATCCATTGATCAATATCCCTTGGGTATGGTTAGTCAATCAGTTATGATGATCCCTAAAGTTTCCTCCACATCCAAAATTTTGAAGGTATTATAGCATAGTAGAAAAGCTTATCAATGAAAACCTGAGTTCTAGTCCTAGTTCTGCCACTGACTTGCTTTATGACTTTAGACAAAGGTCTGTACAACTTTAAGGTTCTACTAGATGTCCAATATTCCTTCCAGCCTCTAAAATTCTACAATTTTTTGATTCTATGACTCCATCTAAATGTATTTTCATTCAATCTGTATTCATTCTTCCACTAGGATACCTGAGCTGTTATATAGTTAGCTGAAGATAGAATAACCCAACTATAGATAAAACTGGATGTTCTTAGCCTGGAGACTCACTCCTAAACCAAACAACTCACTGACAAATTGTAAAACAGTCTTCCATTCTGGGAAAGAAATAGGAAAAGAGGGGTGGCTAGGTGGCACAGTGAACTGAGCACCAGCCCTGGAGTCAGGAAGACCTGAATTGAAATCCAGTCTCAGACACTTAAGACTTACTAACCATGTGACCTTGGGCAAGTCACTTACCCCCAATTGCTCTGCCCTCCCCCTCCAAAAAAAAAGCAAAAACAAAACAAAGCAAAACGAAGAAATAGGAAAATATTAAGTATACCAGAACACTTAAATGCAGTAAAGATGATGAACCCAACTATGAAAACTATAATAATAGATTTCAAAGGGACCTCGGAGATCATTGAGTCTAAACCAAGACATGCATTCAATTTTCTTTTTTTTCTTTTTTTTTTTTATAATAAAGCTTTATTTTTACCATTCATTTTGGTGCAGGATACATTAGGATTATTATATCAGTCATTGATGTTAGGTATCAATTGATATCTATGCAGAAGTAGAAATATCATAGCTTAAACAAACTTAATTTAAAAAATGTATTAAATGGAAAAAATAACAATAAATAAGTTTCTAGCTCAATCTGTTGTAGAAAAAAATGATACGAATTTAGAATGTCTGGATAAAGTTCTACATCTGCCACTTATTAGTTGTGTGATTTTGGACAAGTCACCTGAGCTGTTTGGGCATCAATTCCCTTAGTTGAAAAAAGAGGACTAATAGTTGTACTACATATTTCATACTGTTCTTAAGTATCAAAGTATTTTTAAGCATATAAAAACCTTTTTGTATGAAGGACTTTGCCCAATGTATAATGCCCTGGAAGAAAATAATAGGGGTTTCTATATCTACTGTCTTTTATACTCAATCATGTAAAAACCAATTCACTTTCTTTTTTTTTTT
>JAQQSW010002708.1:0-14880 GCA_028646575.1 Pseudocheirus occidentalis
CAGTCAGGTTGTTGACTCTCTTTTCATGGTTTTCTTGAATCATTCTCATTTCTCTTCCCTATTTTTCTACACTTCTCTTATTTGGTTTTCAAAATCCTTCTTAAGCTCCTCTATGGCACGTAACCAGTTTCCATTTTTCTTGGAAGCTTTTGGTGCAGGAGTTCTGACTGTGTTGTCTTCCTCCTGTTCCATGCTTTGATCCATTTTGTCCCCAAAAAAAGAATCAAAAGTTGGATTGCTGGGCTTGTTTTGCTTCTTTTGCCTGCTCATGTTGCCAGTCAATTACTTGGCTTTTGAGCTCCAGAGAACTCTGCTTTCAGAGGGGAGAGCTCTGTCCCAAATCACTAGGGTTGTTGCAGCTGCTGGTGCTATTAGGAGACTGCCATCTTGATAGCCCCCACCAGCTTTGGCTCGCATAAAACACACCTCAGGACCACCACTCAAGACCACAATCCCGATCCAGGAAGCTCAAGGAAAGAGTACTTAGCCTCTGAATGATCACTTGGCCCACCTGCAAACCACAGTCTGGGAGCTCTGAAACAGCCATGTGGATGTGACTTCAGGGCTTCTATTTCAGCTACTTCTAGCTCTGGGGCAGTTGACCAGACCCTCTCCCCCAAATTTAACCAAGTTCCACTAACCTTTCCCTTTGTCCTTGGCTCTTATGGGTTGATAATTCTAGAAACCACCACAGCTGCCAGTGATCTGCTCTCTGGAAAGCTCCAACCAGCCATGGGTTCTTGTCGTGCTGGTCTTGGCTCCCAGCACGCTGCAATGAACTCCTTTCCATCTGCCTGTTGGGTTACTATCAGCAGGAACTTTATTTCTCTGGCCTTTTGTGCATTCTGGAGCTCTGAGATTTGTTTGGAGTCATATTTTATAGGTGTTTAAGGTGGTTATGGGGGGAGCTGTGGAGTTTTGCCACTTCTACCGCCATCTTGACTCTGCCTAATTAATTTTTTAAAAAAAGTTCAAGATAAGAAAGAAACCAAAGACATCATGTCCAGAATGCCTGTATGAGATAGGCAAGAGTGAAATGCCAGTATACAAGCACCAGTAAGCTTTAAACAACAGACAGATTTGTTGAGCAGTAGCACTTTCCAAGCCATGGAAAGAGAGATCATTGAATCTAGGTCTAGAGAACCTGAGTTCAATTCCTGCCCCCGCCTTGGGCAAATCACTGAACCTGTTTAGGCCTCAGTTTGTTCATCTACAGCCAGAGGGATTTGGGCAAGACCTAATGTCCCATTCAGTTCTAAGTGTTCTTATCCTCCTTGTTTGAAGTGAGTGGCAGAGTGGGTAGAGTAGTCATGGCCCCAGACATATATGAATGTTGAGTATCAGCAGATGGGAGGTTCAGTCTTGTCAACAGTTGGGAACAGGAGCCAGAGTATTGAGCACATGCTCAATACTGCATCCACATATGAGAATGGGAGATTGGCACAACGGCAGAAATAAGAACTTGTATCATCAAGCAAAGAGGCCAAGAAGCTAAGAATAAGTGAAACCAACAGGGAACAGACTACCAGATTAGTGAGAATTCAACACAATATCATGTATCAAGTTTGCATGTTCCGGTCATCCCCTTTTCTAGTCCATAAAGGAGAAATACTATCAGACATTAGGACCCACACAAAGTAAAGTGAAGAGTAAAAGAATTACCAAACTCTCAACCTAAGCAAGAGGATGGGATATAATGTCTATTTTTTCTCTTCTTTAAAAAAAGTATCATTACAGTGGGTTACCAATGAAGATCTCAGTGTTCTGTTTGTATTATTATCATAAACTCATGGGATGAAAGATACCTTAGGGCTTATCTTGTCCAAATGCCCTCCCTCACTTTACAAATGAGGAAATGAAGTTCAGAGAAATTAATTATCAAAGGTTCTTTAATTGGCTCTGTTCCATAGCTGCTATCTACTTTGGAGAGATGGAAAGAAAATGGCCTTGTCCAAAGAGGAAGCATAGAAGAAACCACTCCATGTATTAGGGCAGTCAGAGCTTATAAATCACATAAAGGGTTTTTCAGTGGCACAACCCAGGACATTTAAGCAGGCAATCACAGTAGCAAATCAGCCAGAAAGAAGAGCTTTTTCACCGTCATTCTCGGTCTCTGAGTACATTTCATTCCATTTCCTCTTCTGATTACAACCTTTCTTTCGAAAATATGTCTACTGGGTGTTAATACCCAATCTATTTGCATGCTTGCCTCGAACTGTTCTCAAGGCCAAAAAAAATTAACAAAAGGAAAAAAGGGAGAAACAGATATCTACTCTTGTATCTATAAATTAGGCTGGATAGAAAATAGCACTGAATGATTCATTTTTCTAAGACTCTTTAAACTGACACAGGAAGGGGGAGTAACATAAAAATAAGTTTATCCCTTGAACAGCATAAAATCACCACCCCATAATTAGTATGTATTCAGTAAATTCTTCCATAATGCCAGCAAAATTAGATTTTTTTTTCTTTAATCAGCATAGGAAATCAGAAGGCAATGGTCTTCTAGTCTGGGGAGTTGTACCCATATAGAGCATTATGTAACCACCTGGAATTATAGCTGCTTCTGATTAGCAAACTTCATTTGACTGTCACAAAATCATAGAATTTCAGAACTCAAAGAGCCCCTAGGATTCATTTAGTTCAGCACTTTCTTCTTGAAGGTGGCCTATCTGAAGCATATACTTATATTTATTTTGCATTTAGGTAGACACTGTCTTAAAGATGGTTGAAAAAGCTGCGAAATATTCTTACCACTAGAAAAGTGACTATATCTATTAAGCGGATGGGATGGCATCCATCCCTGACCTGAATTTGCATCATTTCCACTACAAAAGAATGACAAGACCTTCAAGTTTTGATCCTGCTTCTTAGACTGGGTCACCATAGGCAAGTGATTTAACCTTTCTGAGCCTCTCTTCCCTCACTTGCAAAATGATTGTTTTTGTCAAGTAATTTGTAAAGCTGATTCTGGTTCTAAATGCTCTGGTCTGATGGCTTGCATTTTAAATTGCCAATATTTTTTTTCTAGTGGTTTAGGTGGAGAGGAGGGACAGGGGGAAGGAATTGGGAGGGGAGGGGAGGGGAGAAGGAGGAGGAGAGGACAGGAGGAGGAGGAGAAGTAAGAGGAGGAGAGGGAAAGGAAGGAGAGGGAGAAGGACAGGATCTTAGTTTCAGCTATAAGTTTGAGTAGCTATGTGACTAGGGGCAAATCACTGCCCCTTACCTGGCAGCAGTTTCTTTCTCTGTAAAAAAAAAAGGGGGGGGGGGATGGCGGTATAACCACTTCATGGGGGAGAGTTTGCCTCATATTGGTGATCAAATAAGAAGTACTCTCCAGGTTTTTCTTTATGTATATATGTCTTTACTCCTCCATTAGATCTTAGATGGCTCCTTATTATCTTATTTTGTACTCTCTTGTATTATCCAAGAGTCTAATTATATGTGACATTTAGATACAGTGTTTTATAATTTATGAAGCATTTGTTTTGCACCCTCAGTACCCTCTGTATTGTATTTTTGTAATATCTTCTGTATTCTCCAAGTCTATTAATACACCACATTAAGATAGAGTGCATTACAGCATATGAGATTTTTTCCATAGAACAGTATGAGTAAATTAAGGTATTATCTGTATTTTAAAGATGAGCAAACTGGCACAGCAACATTTAATAAATGTTTAATGGAATATGCAAGGAAGAAAAGGATCTTTTTTTCAGGCATCCTTTTTCATTAATTATCATATTTTAAATGTTTTCACTTTTTAAAATAGTCTGTCCACATTTTAGATAAATTCGATTAACTAAATTGGCAGCCCTATTATAAAGGCCAAAGTCTCCTACTGAATTTGGGACCATCTCTAGTCATCCTGATCTATGTATTGCTAATGGACCCAGATAGCTCTGGAGGAGAGAGTGAGGCTGGTGACTTTGCACAGCCCTACCCCACTTAAATTCATTTGCAATTCAGGATACCACATTCCTGATGTTATTGGTCCTCTTCAAGAACAAAGGATAAGCAACAATTATGGGAGGCATTTTGGTCCACTATTTTAAGAGTCATAAGAAATGACAAGCAAGATACTTTCAGAAAAAAAAAACCTTTATTTACATGAACTGAAACAAAGTGAAGTGAGCAGAACCAGAAGAACATTGTACACCATAACAGCAATATTGTATGATAGTCAACTGTGAATGACTTAGCCATTCTCAACAATACAAAGATCTAAGATAATTCCAAAAGACTTATGATGAAAAATGCTACCCATCTCCAGAGAAAGAACTGGTGGAGTCTGAATGCAGATTGAAGCATACTTTTTTAAACTTTATTTTTCTTTTCTTTTTGGGGGGGGCGTCTGTGTTTTCTTTCACAACATGACTAATATAGAAATATGTTTTGCATGTCTGCGCATGTATAATCTATATCAAATTGCTTGCCTTCTCAATGAAAGGGGGAATACAAGGAGGGAGGGAGAGAATTTAGAACTCAAATTTTATTTAAAAAATGAATCTCAGAAATTTTTACATGTTATTGGAAAAAATAAAGTATAAAAATGTTTAATTCACAATCCTTCCCCTTGTTACCAACTTTTTAGAGCTAAGTCCCTCATCGAATCAGAGAGATCTGTCATTGCAGCACCATTTAGATCCCCTCCTGTCTCAAACTGTACCCTCTTCCCCCAGATAACTTTGCATTTTACTTTGTATATGTTTTAAAGTTTCTTTAGTGAAACAATTCTTCCTTATTGCTTAATAAATGCTTATTGAGTTAGATGGAATTGAATTTTAATGTCTGCTCTCAAGGGCCTTCTCTATTAATCCATAAATGGAGTCATTTTCTTTCCCCAGCCTCCCTTTCCACACATTACTCCCAACTAGACTTAATATGCAACCACCCTCCAACACTACTTGGAAGAGTTGACCTGAAGACAGTTTCATCAGAACAGGAGGGGTCCCCAACATAGCTCCCTTTCTTTCAACAGTCTCCCACTTTTAAATTATGAGTTAACAGTGAAGTCATCATGATGTACTTAAATATTTGATAGTAAAATAAAAAGAATATGGGTTGTTTTTAGACTTTTTAAAGTATGTTTGTTTTGCTTTTAAAGATAATAGTCATATCCTGAATTAAATTTAAAAAAAAACTATACCAGCTTTTCTCCCTCCTTTCTCTTTTTAATAAACCACCCACAGAGCAATGTCTATAGCGCACCTCACACATCAACAATGTAAGTTAAAAGCTAACAGCTGAACTTGTTATAGACACAATTGCTTTTCTCTCCTACCCTGATGAAGGGTAGGATTTATTGATCCTGTCAGAACATAGGACCCATGTGGCTTCTATCTGTGAAATGTTTTAGAAACATTCTTTCAAAATTCAGGAATCTTTCAAAACAGAAATGAATCACAGTCTTCCCCAAACCCTAATATCTGTGTAAACTTGACCAATTACCAGCTGAACCTCCAGTATTCAGTATGTGACAATTACAAACTTTTTGGGAATACTTACCTAGAGATGGCTGTGCAATCTGAGGCTCTAACAACTTGTTTACTTAGAAAGTTATATAGACAAAGGGTTTCCATCTTCAGTGTCCAGCATAGCCAGAGACAGAGCCTTTATGACAGATGAGGATATTGACCTCTTCCAAGTGTTTGTTTTCCTTTGCAAGGTATGGGATGCTTTCATCCCCCAGTGAGTAAATCTCAATCAAATGAGGCACATGGCCCAAGTCCACATATTCTTGCCTTGCTCTCCTTTCTGTTAGTTCCCTCACCCTCTACCTTTCCTATTCTTTCTGCGGCTAAGGTGTTCAATGACCTCTCCCCCCTTTTTTCTTTCCTTAAAATTTTTTTTCACTCTTTCATCACAATTATTTGTAGAAATAAATACACTTCTCTTCTCCCCACCTCCTCCTGAAAATGAGCTCTTCCTTTTAACAAAGCAAAAGAGTTAAGCAAAAATTACCAATAAAGTTACCCCACCTGACTATGCATGCAACCTTCTGCTTTCATGGTCTTTCGCTTCTCTGCCAAGAGGAAGGAGTCATCTGGGACCATTATTGCTTGTTTTTAAAATTTAAAATTATGCAAATTTTGTCTTCCTATAAGTGGCCTTTGCATCTGCATTTCTGCAGTCATGATATTGTGTTTCTATTTCTATTTTATTCCATATCCATTCATATAAATCTTCCCTCAATGTATGCCTTAACTACAGATATCAAAGCATTTCATTCCTTTGATGGTTAGTATGATATAGTGTGATTTGGGATGGGAGAACTTTGGTTGAGACCCAGTTCTACCAAAAACTGAAGAGTCACATGGTCTTCAGTTTCCTCCTATTTTAGGTGAGCATCATTAATGACTTCTCTTAGTTTTGGAGAATAGATGATAAAATGTATTTCTTTCCTCTTAGGAAGAGATGATGGGGGATGGATGACTACAATAATAGAATGATGCATACACCATCAGACAGGCTAATTTTCTCAGTTATTTTGCTTGTCAAATACTTTCCTTTTTATGAAGAATAATTCAATTGAGTAGAACATATTGGGAAATTACTGTGGTATTAAAAAATAGGCAACAATAAAACTCTTAAAATGAAAGAAAATGAAATGGACATGATCATATTTGCACTGCCTAACTTATGGGGCCATGGTGAAGAAAGTATTGAGTAAACTCAAAAGTCTTTTATTAATGGGAGTTGTTTTTATCGTTATCATGCTTGTGACGTGACAAATATATTGAACAATTGCAGCTAATACAAGGCTCAGGCTGCTTTCTTAACTCTCTGCTGATTGATTCTTTCATGCCCCAAACCTCACCAAACTAAATTCACCCAGGGTATTGCAACCGCTTCTCTTGCAGCTCTTCCCACTATTAGTATCCTTGAAAATCTGAACTGAGAAAACAGATTAAATAGAATGATTCTTCACATTTAAAAAAGAGACTCTTTATCAAAGAAACTCATGCAACTCAGTTGAATTAGACATTTATAGTTTACTCTTCTAGGACATTGTGTTAGGCACTGCTCCAAATCTCCTGTTCTAGTATGTTAAAATAGTTTAATTTACAAAAAATCATTTTCAGGGACATTACTATTACATCAAAGTAAGAAAAGAAAACTCTCAAACCATATGTCACTTTGAGAGCCAGGATTAGATAGTCAAAAGCGTTCTGAATTCACAACCAAAAGATTTAGAAATGAAGTCTTGGCGTTGTTGTTCCCTAGCTATGTGACTATTATATGAATTCTCTGTGATTCCCCTTCTTTGTAGTCCTGGGTTCCATGAGTACTTAATGTGACCTTAGGAGACTTCCTAGGTTGAATGTGCTGTCTTGGTTCATCAACTATTCAAAACCTTCCCTCAACTCCCCACTAATAGGAATCTTAAGATCAGAAGCATTGAATCAACACAATAAAGCAGGGTAGATAACAAGGAATCAAATCAGGTAATGAATGTTCACCATACCTATATATGAATGACTACCACCTACTACATGACCAAAAATCTGATAATCACATTCCCCTTTGTTTCTGCTGTTACCTCTAAAAATTGGCAAGAAAAGGACACAGTTTAAACTTAATGCACAAGTGGTGAAAATTAGGATCTGAAGTAGACCTGTTTGCCTCTTTTTTGTTTGTTTGTTCCTTTTCCTCCAGGTTCAGTGAACAGACCAGAGAGTGTTCACATGCAGAACTGTAATTTGGAAGTGGAATGTGGACTTGGAAAAGGAAGACAGTAGCCATGTGGAGAGAGGGTGGAAAGGATCAGAATGAAGCAATGTTAAGAGCCTTGGGTGTAAGCAGATGGCTTATGCAAGCTTGGGCTTTTCCATCTGCTTGCACCTGAGGCCCTCATGCTGTCCTGTTTTGGGCCATGAGATAGTATCGCCTTTCTCTCAAGCACCTGGGGCCTACTGTCTCCCATGCCACATTACTTTTTTTCCTTCCTTTCAAGTCTATGACCATTTGACTCAATTCTGCATGCAAACAAAAGACACCAGAAAAGTGTCAATTCCTAGAACTTTCTTCAATGTGAGGAGCAGAATTTGTATCATAACTTGGCAGTGAAGGGTACAATGCAAAGTTCAAGTTACTGGCAAAAGAAAGCTCTGCCTGCATTATATTCTCACCTCCAAAATGGGGGTGATTATCCTTTTGTCATCTATCTTATATGGTGGTTGTGAGAAAAACACTTAAATGTAAAATGCAATATATATATATATACATATATGTATAAATAACATGAAATTTTATATATAAAGCATGTCGTCTATAATAAATTATAAAGGACAATAGAAATGTGAGTTATTACCATTTTGATTTCTTATTTTAACCAATCAATGAGCATTTGTTAAATATCTATTTGGTGCAAGATACTGGGAATACAAGCACAAAGAACCAAGTAGCTCCTGCAAATGAGGAATTTATATTTTAATGGAAAAAACCAAGAAGAGTAGATATTTGACTTATAGTATATGTCAATAAATTTCATTTTATAAAATCTCAAAATGTTAGGGATGGAAGGAACCTTAAAGAATATCAGGTCAAATTCAACATACTATTTATTTATTTAGTCCAGTTCCTTAGAAACTGAGGGTCTGAGATATGAAGTAACTTCTTTAGGTCACACCACTATGGGATAGAAGAGCTAAGATTCGAAAGCACTTTTTATAGCTGCATCTCCAGTGCCCATCACCAAGACATATTTGCAGTAGAAAAGGTGGTATTGTTGGATTGTTTACTTCTGACATTTCTGGTACCAATTGCTTTTTCAGTGCCAACCTAGGAAAAATGTCAAAGATTTCTGAATACTGTTTTTAGAATCCCTAGACTTCTGATTATCCCTAACACTTTCAAACTTATTAAAAACAATCCAATGTTAACTTAGGGCCTGATCTGTACATGACACTTTCCCAGAAACTAGTTCCAACCCTCACAGAGTTTTCAGTCCAGTAGGGATAGATTAACAGATAAAATTAATAGTCACTACATTAAGTAGAGTATTCAGGAGAGACTCAGTACCAATTAGCAGTTTATAGATATATAATAATAACATACTTTACTATGGTATGATAATATTCAACATATATAGTTTTATAAGGTTTGCAAAGCTAATTACGAGCTCTTTTTACAGATTACCTATTTCAAGTTTGCTTGACAACTCTCTGAGCTAAGGATTACAAAATGTTATTATAGGGGCAGCTAGGTAGCACAGTGGATAGAGCACTGGCCCTGGAATCAGGAAGACCTGAGTTCAAATTCAGCCTTAAATACTTGACACTTACTAGCTGTTTGACCCTGGGCAAGTCACTTAGCTCCAAATGCCTGCCAAACACACACACACACACACACACACACACATACACACACACATACATATATACACATACATCTATATATGCATATGTATATGTGTATATATTTGTGTATACACATGCACATATATGTATATACATATTTTGCAGATGAACAAAGATTGAATAAGCATTTATTAAGTGCTTACTATGTACAAATGACTGTACTAAGCTCTAGGTATACAAATGGTAAAGTTCAATAGTCCCTGCTCACATCTCAATAGAGGAAGCAGCACACATGGAAGAGTTCAGTTAAAAGTCTGATGGAGAAATGCCATGGTAATTAGGGGCAGCAGCAAATCATATAGTAATGCCTCTTCTTTAATCTCATTTCCAGTGAGATTACATCAGTTTCTGATGCAGAATCACTTGAAAATACCAAGGATTTTGTTGGGAAGAATTTTCTGGGACTTTAGTAACTTTGACTGTGGCACCTGAGTGCTTTACCTTCCTTTGGATTACTTCCTGGGATGATGACTGGGAACAATGGTGAGAAAATAGAGGCTCAACAAAGTTAAATGACTTGCCCAAGGTCACACAGCTAGTCTCAGAAGTAAGACTCACAACCGGGTCTGCCTGACAACTCCTATGCTATGCTGCCCTTAATGTAAATAGCAGCCTCTACTTAGACATCTTCCTATTATCTATCAGACAAGGTAAACTATGGTGGAGAAGGAGAGGTATGGGGAGGGACTGCGTGCCTCCATCTGGAACACTGTCTGCATATAGTGAAAGTCTGCAAAAAATGAGACTTCATCCTTGCTTGGATCCATTAATGTTTAAAATTAGCCCTGCCGAGACCCTGCTGAGTATGTGTGGGATAAACTCATCCCACTTTTCCAAGGGAACATGATCTACATTTCTTTGAATATTAATGTTGGAACATTCACTGCCCAACTGCTCCCAGCTTTAATAAGAAATTAAGCAGTCACCCACTGGGTCTAGGAGTGAATCATAGGATCATAAGAGTTCAAGCCGAAGGAATTGTAGAGATCACCAACTTCCTCTTTTCTCTCTGGCCTACAGTGTCCTGCAAGAGAAGTACTATCTAATTAAGGCGCTATTGTTATTTTCATAAATATCTTTTTCCCGATTAAATGCAAATTAGCACCCAAAATTGAGTGTCACAAATAACATGCAAATCAGTTTTGGTATGGATTACAGTGTATTTTTAAAGCAGAATTCATTTACTCATAAACCAAAGTGGTATTTCTCAAAGTGAGGATCCATTTCTGAACTATCTAAGATAAAGGGTCAAAAACAGGTATCATAGCAGGAAGAAAGGGGGCTCAGGCTGAGCCCATAGAACCAGGAGAAACAGAGACTCTGGCTGTCTCCGTTAGGAAGAGACCTCACAAAGGGGTGAAAATTAGGCTGTGACTAAGCCCCCAGATCAGCATGAGGTGAGATTTTTCCACAATGAGCTCAGGGAAGAGACCTCACTTTTGTGAAATGGGACCCTGGCTCTTTGCCTGTTTCCTTTGAGGGGAAAGGGAGGGAAAAGAAGAAGCCATAGACCTCAGACCAATGACTGAACTGAGAGAAATTTCAGCCAGCCCTGAAATAAGGATCTCTGCCCTTTCTAAAAGAGTATAACATGATCTCAGCTTAAGACTTAAACCGAGCCTGAAACTGGAATTATGGAAAACTCTGGCTGCCATGAAGGTAGAAAAGGAAGCCTGTGGAGTTGAGGAAGATCCCATTGTGGCAGGGGATTGAAAGACAACCAGTTCTCCAGACTGACCCAACCAGCCCTGTGACCCAACTGTGGAGCAGCCCACTTTGGCAATGGACCAATACAGTGCGTTCTGTAAGGAGAGTCTCTGAGAAACAGAAATGACAGGACATAAAGGCCCATGGTTTCAGGGTTATTTCTCTTGTCATTTTCCCACATTGTGACCAGTAGCTATGCTGCTTTAAGTCTATACCCCCCTCTAGCTATGGATACTAGGTACATTGGTAGAAGATTGCCCCTCAGGTGTATAGATAGAATGTTGTGTAACTGGCATTCTCGTTTTGCCTTTTATCCTTCTATTATGTAAATATTTTTGATTGAGTTAATGGAGGATCTGGATCATATGACCAATAATATAGTGAGCTAGACATTTTCTCCAGTCTCCAATAACTTCCAAGAAAGGAATTTAGTAACAGAGGCAGAGTAATTACATCTTTTCCCACTGGCTCAAAAAGCAAGACACCCAACAGAATAATGGCCTTATGAATGAATAGTGGAAAACGCAATCATTAAGGCACTTTCTCAACAACTTTCCTCCACCAGTCTCTTGCAGGGTACACAAACTGACTCATTGTTTAGGATAGTCCAGAGAATGTTTTCACTTATTTTTTGCAGTAGTCTCTTCTGATATACCCTATCCATCCTTCCTCCAGCATCCTGTGGCAACAGCAATGGGTCATGACTCTACTCAGTCACAAGTGGAGGTGCAAGAGATACTGGAGTAGGAAGGTTTTAAATGTATCTCCTTTCTGTTTGGGGGTGGCCTCTAGATTAGAGAACCCTAAAGCTTCAGAGACTGTGCCTGGAACAACAACGTAGCCTACCCCAAAGCCTTAAAAAAGCAAGAGATGTTGACTTCACCTACACAGAGAACTTAAAGAATGGAGGGAACAGGGGTAGGAGTCCAGGGGCTACACCAATCCCAAAGGAAAAAGGACTAGAATCCATAGGATTCTGATCCAATAGGAGGCCAGTTCTATCAATTAGGAAACTACTAGGAGTGGAGAGGTAAAAAAATAAATTTTTCAATGTGAAAAGAAACAGTAACAGATTAGTTTAATGCTGCATGTAAACCCTCTATCAAAGTGGGAGGGTAAGTTAGTGCCATGAGAATGTTGGGAAAAAAAACTACAAAAGATCTCAAAAGGAAAAAACATTAACTTAAAAATCTAGAGCACCAAGTAGATGAATCAATATTTTAAGATTAAGAAAACCTTAAATTTAAAAGGGATGAATGCTAAAACAACGAAGGAATCACAAACCTCTCTAAGTAAATATTATAAGACAAAGAAAATTGAACCAATATCCGGTCAAATAACAATAAAACCACAGGAAGATGTTCTAGAATGTCCCAAGGAAGAAAAGAGAACTAATTAGGAGGGAACAAATGGCAAAAATTTGTGGACTGCCCAGCAGAAATTGGCAGAATAAGAAATATGAACTGCACAGTAGTCATTCTCTCCTAAAAAGTATCTGGGTCAGTAGTTCTCTAAGGGTGTTCTCTAGTTCAGTAGGTGTGCCACAAGCTGTTTAGAACTTGTAATCTATGCATATGCCTAAGTCTCCCCCAGTTTCATGGAATTTACTCTTGTCATCTTATTCCAGGGTCTCCCAACTCTCTGTATAATACTGTTTCATGTGCAAAAATAGTAAACGAACTGCCCAAGAAGGGACTCATCTAATATGTGAAAGCCACAGTCACTATAAAAACAACCTTTGCCTTAGGTTCTAGTGAGCCCTAGGTAAAGAAGTGGCTTCTCTGCTGTATAAACTATTCCTCCCAGACTTTTGGCTCTACACATCTAAGCAAACTGAAGGGAGAATTTCCAAATTATCTTCAAAAGCTTCCATAGTAGCCATAGTCTTGCTACAACTTAGTAAAACAAGGTTTAATATAGGAGCCTCGGTGGAAGTGGGTTAAAAGATTCTGGAGGACAAGGAAGAAAACCTTTAGGGACCAGAGTGAAAGGCCCACCTTCCCAGATGCAGCTGGACACTCATCTACAACAGCTGCCCCCATTTCATTGTCTGGCTTGGACACCATCCCTGATATTCAGACCCTTATGCTAGGATCAGCGATTTACTTTCTGGGATGCATGCCACATATTCTTGTTGAATGCCAGGGTCAGGGGATTGACTGCTTACTCCCATCACAAGGGGCTTTGGTTTTCTATGGACCCCATAGGGTGGGCTCTGCAAAGGAGTCTATAAGAGGAGATTTTACTTCTCCCTGGTATATCTACACGCAAGTGTGAGTTGGCTCAGGAAAGGTATTTGTGATGCGTTAATTCAAGATGAAAACTAGGGTGCCCCAGAGGTGGCTTCCTCAGGCTTCTTTCAGGTAGGAGGGAGAATCCTATCCAGGTTCTCACTTGACTGATCCTTCCCTATTGTCAGTTACATGCTCTTCCCCTTTGGCCCAAGTCAAAGTTCTGGTTGTGTCTTGTTAACCTTCACTGCTATGGAGGAAGAAGTGCTAATTACAATTGTTTGCTTCCTTGTCCTTGTGTTTCTGGTGAACTTTAGGCCATCTTTTAAACTCAAGAGAAATCTGATTACCAGGATATAGCCTGATTTCTTAGCAAAGTTTCCTGGGCAACCCTGGGATCAGAGGGCAGAGCATGCAAGGGCTCTGTATTTCCAGACTATTTACAGTTCAGCGTTTTGAAATCTTTCAGAATTGATTTCCTCTCACTGTCACCTGTGCCCTTTCCTGACAAGTCAATTTCAAGCAGAAAAATCTCTATCTCTCTGGTGCTTAATATGGTTTCCCATTGTGGATTAACAATGCTCAGTTCCCTAGCGAAGCTTTAACTTTAAGTTCACCTTTCAAGACCTAGCTAAAGAATTCTGAATTACCTGCTATCTAGTATTTATAATTGCCTTGTTAGGGGCACAAGGACAACAAAGAAGCTTAACTCCTTATTAGGACATCAGATCTTAAAGAAGACTAAAAAACTTAAATAGTTAATAGTGTCGCCAATCAATTAACAAACATTTATTAAGTACGCACTGTGTTTTGGGCCTTCATAGTCTTTACAGTATAAGGAGTTGAGAAGTAGAGACTAGGGTTATAGCCAATCAGTCAAAAATTATTTACTGAGTACCTATTTTGTGCCAAATGCTGAACTAGGCACTGGAAATGTAAATTCAAAGGATGAAATAATCCCTATCACAAAGACCTTACATTCTAATGGAGAAGAAACAAGACTACATAAAAATATATACACTAGAAATATAGGAGTAATAAATGCAAATATATGCAAAGTATATGGAAGTATATAGAGAAGCATGGAAAGAGCAATATGAACTGAAGCAAAATGAAGTAAGCAGAACCAAGAAAACAATATACACAGTAACTACAACAATGTAAATGAAAAGAACAACACAACAAAAAGTCAAAAGTAAATGTAACAAAATTATAAAGATCAAAAGGGTCTCTAATGAAGAGATATGAAGACATACCCCCAACATACTCCTTTGTAGAGATGGAAGGTCCCCAGGTATTACACACTGTGCATGTTTTCCAATTTTCTCAATGTGTCAATCAGTTGGGCTGACTATTTTCCTTTCAGAAAAATACTATTTTTCAATATGGGATGACTTTCATAGAGGGAAGGAGGAGGGATTCATGGGATACTAATGAAAGAAGTTTATATTTTTATCTTAAAGGGAATAGGGAGCCACTGGAGTTGACAGATTAGCTTTAGCTCATTTTTATATACTACTTTGTTATTTATAAGTATTTTCCACATGCCAATTCTATGAGGTCAGTGATTGAGGTCCCAT
>JAQQSW010002709.1:0-14880 GCA_028646575.1 Pseudocheirus occidentalis
GCTTCCCGCAACCCTCCCCCCATCCCGCCCTTCCCTCCATCACCCCCCCTCTCATCCCCCTCCCCGCTATTCTCCTGTGTGGCAAGATACTCAGTTTAGAGTTTATGTCATTCATTCCCTAAGACAAATTCAACCCTCATTTCCTTATGATGAATATACTGCTGATAACTCAGCTGTGTACTTAGTAAAATAGAAACATGAAAATTAACTGATTTTCTCAGGCTGACAAAGGGTAAAACATAATAAGAATTGGGATCAGGAACCTGGAATTCCCATTTCCCTGTTTAATCCATGAAGACAAATTCCTTAGTTGTTTTGTTATTTAGATAAGTAAAGTCATTTAGTGGGACAGGAAACAAAAGTGGAAAAGATTAGCTTAGAGCAAAGAAATAGGCTTAGAAGATGGGACTTATTATAGCTTCAAGGCTGAGTATATTTGGCTTAAATCTCCCTGATATTCAGATTCAAGGGTCCTTCACATAAAGGGTCAACTATAGACTAGGTTAAGCAAGGATTTAAATAGTGAGTCCTATTCTTAAGGTCAAGAATGTGTATGTGTGTATATGTACATATAGATTTATATATACATATATACGTATGTATATGGGTGTGTATACACATTTCAACCAGAAAAATCTCCCCCGTCCTTAGAAGAATTAACCCACACAGCTTTCAGACTCCCAACATGGGCCATATCTTGATAGGCAAGTGAGTTCATGCAAACTCAATTAGCTTACAAAAACTATATGGCCCCAGAGCAACATTCTAAACCATGTTTTACACCTTATTCATCAGTCACCCCTGGCCATCTTGCCATCTACTGACATCTGCTGTCCTTCCCACTCTCTACCTCTTGCCTAGGCCTCAATAATCAAATCAATACTTCTATAGTTCCTGGAAAAGGAATGTCAATTGAATCATCCCCCTGACTCCCAAGACATTGCCTTTTCTGGTCACCATTATGTGTCATTCCTTCTACCTCATTAGAGTTAGCTCCTTGAAGGCAGTAACTATCTTATTTTGTTATTTTTATGCCCATAATTTAGCCTGGTACCTGGCACATAATAAGCACTTAATAAATCCATTTTTTATTCATGGCTGTAACCAGTAAATTCTTACTTCAGGTTGAACCTCAAAATGAAAAATAACCAGGAAGGGAAATATGTATCAACAACCCAATCTCTTCATTTACAAAGATTTGCATAAGATATTACCCAAGAAGATCTTTCCCACAGGAAGTAGATTCTCTTGGGAGGAACAGTAAAAGTTTGCTATGGTGGGCAAAAATGTTTGTGGATGGGGGAAGATGAATGAAGTATGACAAGAATCCTACAAAAGGAAATAGTGAGTCAATAGCTACAGAAGGCCATAAATGGTTCTGTGAATCTTCCCAGTGTGAATATTTCTTCCACTGATACAAATTGGAAACCCTCTGCATCTTCTCAACCAGTGTGATTCTTGTCCATGCCTTTCTATAAATTTTCCATAAAGGACTAACCCAATGTCATAGAAAGTTTTCTCTGGGTCTTCTAATACAGGTAGGTGCTGATTGGTGGAAATGATGAACCCAGTGAAGTAGTCAAATTATTCAAATTTGCATTGCTTATTTCCATCAGGTTGCAACCAATGACCCATACTTTATATAATTATAATTTTGAATGGTGTAAATTAGGATACAATTGACTACTTCACAAGAGTCACTATTTGTACTAACCAAGACCCAGCTAGATGGCATTCTCACTAACCCTATATAAATTGACCCACTTCCTTGTCCACTTGAACTTGTTCTTACTGATTATTTACGCCATCTTTGTTAATATGCCACAGTCTACTTTTACCCACAAAGCATCTCTCCATTACCTTTTTTGGGTCACATGCAATTTTGATTCCTCTGAGAACATGGCATTTCATGATTTGTCATAATAGAACAGTCCTAGGATATTGGTGTTGAAAGGTGGGTTTTATAAACAGCAAAGTACCTTAGGATCATGCAACAACCTCAAAATTTATACACTGGAATTTACAATTCAATATTTGCCCCTGAGTGGTCAAGTTTTCTACCACAGTTTTCATACTGCAGAGTCTCTATTTCCCCAAGGTGGCTGGAAAAGTATACATGTCAATACTCATAGAAGATTTGGCACTAGAGATTGCATAAATATGTGACTTTCCGTGTTTTCAGTCTTAGTTGGGTCAGCTTTGGTCTATGGTAACCTTTCCAATCTTCTTGGACCAAGTCAATATTTTAATATTCAAGTCTTCCAGGAAGAGAAATCCTAGTCTTAAAACCTGAAACATAATAAATATAATTGTGATGTCAAAGAAGGAGGAACATGAGAGTCCTCTCTAGTAATTAACTGTTATCAGCCATGAATTAATCTAACTCCCAAGCTTTTATTATCCCTGTGACTTTTCAGAACTTACTGAGAAGCAGAAAAACTGGTGGATTCTATGGGGACTTTTAGCTTTTTATTGATGCAGTACGGTCTCCAAGGACCTCGGACTTCGTACCTGGTTTTAGGCAGGTGTAAGGAATAAGAACTCCCATAGCGAGGGTCCAAGATTTGTCATTTTCTTTCTTTTTTCTTTAAACACTACTTAAATGAAGGGTTAATAAAGATTTCTTTGGAATGTAAATAAAAGTAGATGGTGATGATTTTAGTCCTTCCTTGGCACCTAGAAAAAGTGTGCCTGAATCATTTTTAACAAAGCCCCAAAGGCATAGCAATAATAAAGAGGTTCCCACCCCCTAGGCAATTTTTCACGCCTTTCTGCATTTTATTAACCTTTCTACCCACACTTTCATTTTCACGTCTCATTATAAAGGAACACACAATGCCATCAATATTTTAACAGCCTCTCATCCTTTTCCTTCTCTATCCTTGGGTAACTTGCCTTCTATTTAGCAAAGTCCTTAACTTGAAGTCCAAAATTAGATTACAAAGGGCCTGGGAGCTTGAATGAGGGTGAAAATTCAATCTTTATTTCAATATAATTGGTTTCCTTTGTAGTCCCATGCATTTTATTTTTATGCATTGAAAACATTACTATGAAAAGGGTTGTCAAGGGGCTGCCAAAGGGGTCCATGACACAGAATAAGTTAAGAAGCCCTGCTCAAAGGAAAAGAAGAATAGAGGAAAATAGCTCCCACAACTTCCTCCATATGGAGGAAAGTACCTGCTTTGCTTAAGATCCGAATTATAGACATTGATTTTCTATTCATTATTTACTCCTCTATAAAACATAAAAGGCAGTAAATGATAATAGCTAGCATTTGTAAAAGCTTTAAAGTTTGCTAAGTGCTTTACACTTTTACTTTTCCTATCATTCAGCAGTAACCCTAGGAGGTAGATACTATCATTGTCATCATCATCATCATCATCACCATCATCATCATCACCATCATCACCATCATCATCATCATCACCACCACCACCATCATCATCATCATCATCGCCATCACACTAATGCATTATTGGTGGAGTTGTGAACTGATCCAACCGTTCCAGAGAGCAATCTGGAACAATGGCCAAAGGGCTATAAGTAAGTGCATACCCTTTGACCCAGCAATACCACTTCTAGGGTTATATGCCAAAGAGATCAGAGAAGTGAGAGAAGGACCTGTATGTACAAAAATATTTATTGCAGCTCTTTTTTGTGGTGGCAAAGAATTGGAAAACAAGAGGATGTCCATCAACTGGGGAATGGCTAAACAAGTTGTAGTATATTAATGTAATGGAATACTATTGTGCTATGAGAAATGAGGAGCAGACAGACTTCATAATAACCTGGAGAGACTTATATAAACTGATGCTGAGCAAGAAGAGCAGAACCAGGAGAAATCTGTGCACAATTACAGACACGTCATATGTGTGATGACTAACTCCAATAGACTGGGCTCCTCTCAGCAATGCAGGGTTATAAGACAACTCCAAAAGAGTCATAATGGAAAGAGATATCCACATCCAGAGAATGAGCTGCGGAATCTGAAGGCAGACTGAAACAAACTACTTGCTGTTTCTTTTTCTTGTTTTGTTTTGTTTCCTCTTTCCCACTGATCATTCCATTGGCAATAATCCATCTTTACAACCTGACTAATGATTAATATGAAGATATTTGTAGATCCTGTATTTGAGTGCATGCTGCCGTGGGGGGGGGGGGGGGCAGGGAGAAGGAGAGGGAAGGAGAGGGAAAGGGAGAAAATTTGAAAGTCAAGGGACTGTGGAACTGAATGTTGTAAACTAAATGTATATAAACAAAAAAATTACTCTATAAATGGGTGTTGTTAGTGTCAACAGAATGTAGATATCATATAATTTATAAATATCATGCTTTCAAATAGAAAAAAGGTGAAGATTGAACTTGAAATTTCACTGGGCCTGATATAACCAAGGTCACTCTGATATAAGATTCCCTTTAGGCTACAACAAAATTTAAATTAAACTTTAAAATTAAATTTAAATTAAATTAAATTTTAAAATTAAAAAGAAAACAAAACAAAACCTGGCATCTTCTCCCTGCTGTTGTCTATATTTAAATATAGTTAATCATTCCTTATACCTCTCTTGGGGTAGGTAGGTGGTACAGTGGATAAAGTGCAGGGCCTGGAATCAGAAAGATCTGAGTTCAAATACTGTCTCAGATACTTCCTAGCTGTGTGATCCTGGGCAAGTCACTTAACCCTGTTTGCCCTAGTTTCCTTATCTGTAAAAAATGAGCTAGAGCAAAATCACTCCAATATCTTTGCCAAGAAAACCCCAAAAGGGGTCAGGAAGAGTCAGACATGACTGAACAACATGCCTCTCTTCTTTCCCGGCTGCTTGCTAAGTCAGTCCTTATCCATTTTGGCATACTTGTCTCTCCAAGTGTCCCCTGATCACCTCCCAAGTAACAGAAGCAGGTGTGTGTCTGTCTGTCTGTCTGTGTCTGTCTGTCTCTGTCTCTGTCTCTGTCTCTGTGTGTGTGTACATGTGTAAGAGTTACAACATGTAGCACCCCTCTACATAATGATCGGCATTATTTCTTCCTCTCCTCATCTCTCATTTCAAGGTTCTTTCTAGTCCAAGGAAGTAAATGTTCTACTTTAAATTTAACATTATAACAGCCCTCCAGCTCCATAGCCCTGGAAATTGAACATGGCATGCTCACATCAGGACAACCTTGGCTCTGTGGATCAAGAATGATTAAATTAATCTAGGCTATAGTCCCTCTAGAGCTCCAGAAGTTAATTTTTTTTAATGATGTTCAGTGTCTAAGTATAAAGATGATATCGTCCTTGTATTCAGTCTCTCATATGATGGAATGGAATTGATGGCATGGCATTTATTGAGCACTATGTGCCAAGCACTGTACTAAATTCTGGAAAATTGAATAGAGAAGTGAGATAGCCTCTCTTTTCAAAGAATGATTGTTCTAATTGAGGGAGACAATACGTATACTATAGGAGAGGTCAGCTGCAGAGTGGATGGAAAGTTCCAGGGGTCCTTACGTTTCTGTGACAATATAGGTGACAGTGCTCAGCAATCCATAGGACACAGTGGCAGGGTAGTTAATAAAGCCTGATAGTCTTCCTTCTTACTGGAAGGATTGTAGTGGCTGACTCCCTACTCATTGAGACAAGAGGAGGGGCGATATCCACCCTGTGATCAGGGATCTGGATAGACCTGTGCCAGTGATATTAAGAAAGGGAGATCCTTGTGGGATCTGAAAAGGAAATAGGCTAGGGAATTGGGGAAAGGCTGCTGTACCAACCTGGTAAGCTCCATCTTCTGCTACTCTTTGGTAGGAGAGGCAGGGATCAAACTCGGGTATTGGTAGAAAGGGTTTAGTTGGTACTGCCCTTCAGTGTCAGTTGGCTCTAGGAGGAAGGACATAGAAATGCACTTAGCAAAAGGGGTCCTATGCCAAATCTCTGATGCTGTCAGCTGCCCAGTACCCATAAGTAAAGATAGACTTAGGCCATGAACTTTGAGACTAGTTAGGAAATTACTATCCAATTGCAGCCAGCTGTGAATCATTTGAATGAAGAATTAGGTCTGCTTCTAAATTTAGATCCTCCTATAAAAGAACAAGAAAACACTCTAACAGCTCAGACATCTTGGGACCCTGAGAGAAAGGAGAGACAGACAGACAGACAGACAGACAGAGACAGAGAGAGAGGAGAGAAAAGAGAGGGGGGAGAGGGAGAGAGGGAGAGAGATGGAGAGAGGAGAGAGGAGAGAAAATAGAGGGGGGAGAGGGGAGAGGAGAGAGGAGAATCGAGAGTCAGAGAGAGAAAGAGACAGAGAGAAAGAGAGAGAGAGAAATGTTCATATAATATTTTTATGACTGAAGAAAATAGTTTGGAATATAAGTAATCTCCAGGCAAATACAAAACTGTTTCAGAGGAAGAGTTTAAAAACGGACCAAGTGGAATGATTGCCTGAAAAAAATTAATAAAGTTCCTGAAGAATTGGAGTTGCCTTGTTACTTAAGGATAGGTTAAAGTGAGAGGTGCACAATAAGGCAATATTCTAGAAGAGCTATTTTTAAGGATTCTCCAAATCAGTTTTCCAGCATAGTCAGCCTACCTCTATATTCCTGACAGTTATTTCTTAGAAGCAACCTTTTTCTTGCCTAGAATTCTAATAACCTCACTTCCTTAAGTAAATGTAATGCTACACCACACACTCTGTGCTCCTTATCTACCAAGGGTAAGATCTAAGGTCTACTCAGGCCCTGCAGGATTTGTTTACAGAAAATTGAGTATAACTGATGAATAAGATATGATAAAAGGAAGGTATGACTTGTGCTTGAATGCATTTAAGAAAAGTAAGTTATAAATTCTGATTAAACATAATTTTTTTAATCTTTTAGGTCTAACATGCATATCCTGCACTGGATATAAATAATTGAAGCAGAAAGAACCAAGTCTATGCTCTTCATGTGTCTATCATTTGCCCAAAACAGAAGCAGTTTTTAGGAAGCTTGTAACTCATCAAAATATTTAAGATAAGTGGGTGATAGATAGTGTTGCAATATCTCTATATGAAATAGGAAACCCTTCTGATTATCAAGGGCAGACTTGCATGAAAACTGAATAAAAAAATCAATAAATTAAGATAAAGGCTAGCACAGCAGCTAGCCAGGCCAACCACTAGGCTGAGACCATAAAGAGGGGCTGATGAACTCTGCCAGTTCACCCTTTTCCTGCTCTCAGTGTTTGCCTGGGATTCATGCCTCTGGGGTTGTGCATCTCCTCATCTCCTTGATAGGATAACTAGACTGCCAGTGCTTCAACTCTACGCCCCATCCTCCCTCAGATTCCTGAGGAACAATTCTATTTTTGGTTCTAGTAGAAGAAGTCATCCCTGCTTGGGGGGTGTGGAAGAAGGGAGTAGAGAAAAAACAGCACCCACATTACAAACATGAATCAGATATGGAACAGGTGGTTTTATTCCCACAGAGAAAGAGGGATGCTAAGCAATAAGGAATCATACAGTGATTACAATCAGGTGAAAGATTAATATTCGGACCTTATTGGGTCATTGTCATAGGGCTATTATTGCTATTGTATATTTTGCCTTCACTAAACATACAACTCTATCAATGCCACATGGGTCATTTCCTTTCCTGTAGTTTCTCTTTCTTTGGATAACTCCTTCCCTTTTGGCCTGTCCTCCTGGTCACTACAACTGGAGCAGTTGTATTCCATTCAATTCCATTGCTGTTTTTTCTCTTTTCCCTTCTTCCACACCCCCCAAGCAGGGATGACTTCTTCTACTAGAACCAAAAATAGAATTGTTCCTCAGGAATCTGAGGGAGGAGGGGGCATAGAATTGAGGCACTGGCAGTCTAGTTATCCTATCAAGGAGATGCACAACCCCAGAGGCATGAATCCCAGGCAAACACTGAGAGCAGGTAAAGGGTGAACTGGCAGAGTTCATCAGCCCCTCTTTATGGTCTCAGCCTAGTGGTTGGCCTGGCTGGCTGCTGTGCTAGCCTTCGTCTTAATTTATTGGTTTTTTATTCAGTTTTCATACAAGTCTGCCCTTCTTAATCAGAAGGGTTTCCTATTTCATATAGAGATATTGCAACACTATCTATCATCCACTTATCTTAAATATTTTGATGAGTTACAAGCTTCCTAAAAACTGCTTCTGTTTTGGGCAAATGACATTTGTATTCCAGTAAATTCCATTGCTCAGGTAGCCTATAAGGGGGAAGAGGCCAGATGCCTTTCAAGACCTCCCAAGACCCTGTACCAAAGGAAAGAAGGCACCAACAGAAGATGACCCCATCCCTGACACAGGCTTGATCAGGAAGCCACAAGGTTATGGCTTGCAGCTTGTTGGGCAACCAGACCTCTGGAGCTCAGTTATCCTTATACCTTAAGGCTGGCAAGAGGTGAGACATAAGGATTGCCCTCTAAATATACCCACAGATTACCCTTAATCAAATCCACGAAGCTCTAGCTCAGCAGCCAATTGCAAATGTCCTCATGGCAAAGAGGAAGTAGTCTGAGGGTATCTGAGCCCATTCTATAGAGGGAGGAGGCCCCCTTCATCACACATTCCCAAGGGGGTGCTACAAAACAAATTAAGATTTGCTAATATACTATGGGGAGTAACACTGACACCTTCACTCTGTTCATATATCAGAAGATCATGTGTCATGTAAGGAATCTGAGGCATCATGAGGAAAGAACAGGAGTTCCACCACCCAAAAGGGTAGCTCCCTCACCCGTGTTTTTGCTTTCAGCCTATTGTGGTTCATTGTTGTCTCACAAAGTGTTAAACCAATGTTTTCAAAAGTAATGAAGCATATTTAATTGCACTGTTTCACTAGAATAAATTATTTAAATATTTTGTAATAGTAAAACCTTTTTAAATTCAAAATTAAAAGTATTTTTAATTGCTTATATCATCTTTTTATTTTGTATATGTTTTATGATGCATATGACGTATTAGCAGAGTGGTTCCTTTATGTAAGTTATAAATAAATATACACATATTTAGGATATATGCTCGAAATATTTTTTGACCAGTTGTTATCCAGTCATGTCAGTTGTATTTGACTCTCGGTGACCCTATTGGGATTTTCTTGGCAAAGATACTAGAGTGGTTTGCCATTGCATTCTTTAGTTCATTCTGCAGATGAGGAAACTACAGGAAAAAGGATTAAATGATTTACACAGGGTCAGTTAGCAAGTGTTTAAAGCCGAATTTGAACTCAGGAAGATGAGTCTCCCTGATTCCAAGCCCAGTGCTCTATCCACCGTGCCACCCAGCTTCCCCCTTTTTTATCAGTAGGAGTACAGAATAAAAAAAAAATTTTTTTTGAGAACCACTAGTGTGGAAGGTGGTCCCTGAGCTGGGCCTTGAAGAAAAGTAAATATTCTAAGAGGTGAACATAAGCACTGAATGCATTCTACACAAGTGATAAATAACCTGTGTGAAGGCATGGAGATGGGAAATAGAATACTGAGTTCAAGGAATAACTTAATAAGTCAATTTTGCTCTCCAGTACCAGAAGAGGAATGACATGAGATAAGTCTGGCAAGACAAAAAAGGATCTGAAATCCAGCCAAGAAATATATTTGATATCTAATTTCCTGTTTCTCCACAGGGAACATTGGCCTGATCTTACATTTTTTAATGTATGGATTTTTTTTTCAACCCAGCATGAAATGGAGAAGTTCTGTAAGTAAAACTTAATGATGAGAGTATCACTGAGCAGCTTCAGCACTTCTTTTTTCTGTGGCTACTATATCCTAGATACTCTTCATTCATTTCATGCTCTTTGCATTATTTTATAGACTTTGGATAGACTTGTCATTTTCTCAAATGCGAACTTTCATATACCTTAATGTAGGGAAGAGAGATTGAATCTCACTCCTGTCCCTAACTCCTGTAGTTACAGAATTGCCACAGAAAATGAGATTTGGTTGGGGGTTTTTTTAAGGCTTTGTGAGGGGTGGGGGGGTTTGAGGAAGTCAAACAAGATTAAGTGACTTGGCTAGGTGACACAGCTAGTAAGTGTCTGAGGCTGGATTTGAACTGAGGTCCTCCTGACTCCCAGGCTGGTGCTCTATCCACTGCACCACCTAGCTGCCCCAATAATGAGGTTTTAACATAATAACAAGGTGTTAAAATAACTGCCGAATTTCAGACTCATCCAGTGACGTCAGAAAGGAACCCTACAGCTGGCTGGACAAAGTAGCCATGGTCTGGGGGCATTAAAGAACTAAGTCCTGATGTGTCGGAGTAGTGTGACTCAGAAGCACTTCGTTGAGAAGATTCCTTCAGGAGGAAGAAGAGGAGAGGATTCTTTACTCCTTCCTCCCTCGCTGACCATACATACTATCTAGCAGCAATTTGCCCAAGGGAACTCACTCCAATCAAGAGTGCATTGGTCTGAAGCAGTGCAAGGCACACTCGAAGGGACAGAGCCAACACACTCTAGACACAGATATGACAATAATATTTATATAGCTCTTACTATATGTAGACACTGTGTTAAGCAGCTTACAATCATTTCATTTGATCCCCACAATAGCCATTGGAGATAGGCGCTATTATTACCCCATTTTACAGAGGAGGAACCTGAGGCAAACAGAGGTGAAGTAACTTGCCTAGGGTCTCACAGCTAGTAAATATCTGAGGCTGGATTTGAACTCAGTCTTCCTATTGCCTTCAAGATCAAATATGAAATTCCCTGTTCAGCATTCAAAACCCTCTCCTACCTTTCCAGTCTTTTTATACTTTACTCTTCTGCACATACTCTTCAATCCAGTGACACCGGCCTCCTGGCTATCCCATAAACAAGGTCCTCCATCTCTCAGCCTGAGGCATTTTCTCTGGCTGTCTGTCCCCTGTGCCTGGAATGCTCTCCCTCCTCATATCCGCCTACTGCCTTCCCTGCTTCCTTTAAGGTCCAGCTAAAGCCCCATCTTCTATGCCTGCACATAGCAAGAGCTGTATAAATGTTATTGTTATTATTATTATTATGATGATGACAGTGATGATGTCTGTGTCTAGGTTATGTTGTCTCTGTTCCTTTGATGGTGACTTGCACTGCTTCAAACCAATGGACTTTTTTTTTTTTTTGCTTTTTGCAGGGCAGTTGGAGTTAAGTAACTTGCCCAAGGTCACACGGCTAGTTTTTGTGTTAAGTGTCTGAGGCCACATTTGAACTCAAGTCCTCCTGACTCCAGGGCCGGTGCTCTATTCATTGTGCCACCTAGCTGCCCCAAATAAATAGACTCTTGATGGGGGCATCTTCCCTTGGGCAAATCACTGCTTGGAAATGTGGTCAGTGAGAGGGGAAGAATAAATAAGTCTTATTTCTAGTGCCTTTCCCTATTCAACCTGTACATTGCTTGTTTGGACATACTTGTTTGCTTGTTGTCTCCCCTTTTGTGAGCTCCATGTAGGGGTAGATTGTCTTTGGCCTCTTTTTTGTCTTGCTAGCACTTAATGCAGTGCCTAGCAAGCGGCAAGCATTTAATCGCTGTTTACTGACTGACTTCTCAGACTGTCCTCATGGGGGAAATAAGTGAAAGGAGTGAAAAGCCCCCTAAAGTGATGTGGCCCTTTGGGTCATACTGGAGATTCTAATGTATGAGTTATGATATCGTACTCTCCGTCTTTAATAATTGTCAATAACACTAAATAGTGGGAGCTCCAAATGCCCCCACCAGGAAACATCCTCCCAAGAGAGACAACCTTTGATCTCTAGGTGTGCGTGCTGCTGTTGTGATTTAGTTTTCAGTTGTATCCAACTTTTCATGACCTCTTTCAGAGTTTTCTTGGCAGAGATACCGGAGTGTTGTGCCATTTCCTTCTCCAGCCCATTTTGTAGATGAAGAAACTGAAGCAAATAAGTTAAGTGACTTGCCCAGGGCCACACAGCTAGTAAGTGTCTGATAATGAGTAATATGAGTCTTCCTGACCCCAGTCCCTGCACTCTATCCACTGCACCACCTACCTGCCCATGAGGCCATATTTAGCACCATTTGTGAATCTGTGTTCTGAATGATTGCACAGTACAGAACAGTGAGCAGTTTAATAAGCAGGCATGGACCATTCTGTGATGTCATAGAAATAAATCCCTGGGAGCAACAAGATGGCACAGTGGATAGAGAGTGGCCCTGGAGTTAGGAGGACATGAATTCAAATTCAAACTCAGACATTTACTAGCTGTGTGACCCTGGGCAAGTCACTTAACCCTGATTGCCTCCAAAAAAAGAAAAAGGCACCAGACTTCAAATCAAAACTCCTAGCTCTGACTCTCACTAGCAATGGTGGTTTGGAGCAAGTCATTTCCCCTCTCTGATGTTAGTTTCTCACCTAGAAAACATGGATAATAATACTTAGATAATAATTTTAATACTTTTCAGAATCCCTTTTTCCTTCAGAACTCAAGTGCTACCTTGTTGTAATGCCATGCACAAGCGGCTTCCCAAAAGAATGCTATTATGAACAGCTTTTAAGATTCTGATTACACAGTATAGTGAACACTCTATTTATTCCATAATAAATCAAGGCAAACTTTCTCAACAACTTGCAATATAATATTCATAACATTACATCTTATCACAGGAAATCACAATATAGTGTTCACAACAGCTTAACATTAGAATGGCCAAATAGTTTTCACCAAAGTGGCCACAGTATAGAGAACAAAGAACAAAAGAATAATCATCTGGTTTTCCTAAGGGGAAAACCCTCCTTACTTAATCATTCAGTCATCTCACAATACAATAATCTATCTTCCATTCATGGGGCAATCATAAGTTAACTTAATCAGTCATTTATCCAAATTCACAATTACTAAGTATCATTAATCACTAAATACAATCATTAGAAAATTACACAAACCCTCCACCCCTCGGTGTCTAGTAAACTTCAATTATATCACATGTTCAATATCCAAGGAGAGGCCTTTTCTTCATCTTGACTCAGAGTGGTCTCTCAGATTCCCTGGATCCCCTTCCATGGTCCCAGCTCCTACCTGAATCCATCAAACAGTCACCTTGATTCAGAGGCAGACAGCTCTCAGGTTCTTGTTCAGTCCTCCAGGCCATTCTTGTTACATGCTAAAGTTCACAGGGTCCAGCACATCTCAAGACCTTCATAACTTCTGTTGCTGGGAACTCAAGGATCAACCAAACCACAAAGAAAGTCTTATCCTGGTCATGATTCTTCAGTCATCCAGCAGTTCAACTGGCCCTAGGACCCAAAAGAAACCTCGGCCTTCCAGGCAGCAGTCACTTTGGCCTTCCAGGCAACTCCAGCCTTTACCAGATCTCTCATATGAACAGCTTCTCCCACCAGGAGTAACAATTCTTGATTCTGTCTGTCTCTCCTCTGGAGCTCTTCTTAAACACACTCACACACACACACACACACACACACACACACACACACACACACTTCCTGTCTCAGCCAGCCCCTTCCTGTTATGTCAGCAATAGGAGACAGAGCTCACATCTTCTGTTTCTTCCACAGAAGTACTTAGCCCTTAGTTACTAAAGGCTACTAGGCTACTTAGTTACTAAGGGCTAAGTACCTGCTAAATTAATTACCATTACACTTGTATATGAAGCTTTTTCTGATCCCCCATCTACTTTTATGCTCCCCATTAAAATGGCCCTGCCTCTTCATGTGTAGTTTGCAAAGTATACATACATGAATACACACAAACATACACAAACATGAGGAAACATGGAACAGTGCTGGGAAAAGATCAATGGATCTGGAGTCAGAGGAGCCATTTTCATATCCAACCTCTGTGACTTACTACTTTGTGTGGCTTTAGACAAGTTACTTTATTCTCTGGATCTATTTTCCCACCAGTAAAATGAAGGATTTGACCTAGATCACTGATGTCAAACTCAAATAAGAAAGGATACCACTAAGTCCTATATAAGAATCCAGGCAGCTGCATGTGGATTAAGAAAACCACATATTAACATTATCTATAAGATCTTGGCAAATGGTCCCATAACTTCCTGGCAAACAAAGAAAAAAGAAATGAGGCAGTGTCAGATTTTATATTCTCAGCTCAAAGCTCACTGAAGACAGCAACTGCAGCCATGAAATTTAAAGATGCTTCTTCCTTGGAAGGAAAGCTATGGCAAATCTGGATAGCATACTAAAAAGCAGAGACATCACCTTGCCCACAAAGGTATGTATAGTCAAAGCTATGGATTTTCCAATAACAATGCACGGTCATGAGAGTTGGACTATAAGGAAAGCAGAATTTAAGGTTTCAACTTGTAGGGATGAAGAAGACTTTTTGAGATCCCGTTGGACAGGAAGGAGATCAAATCAGTAAATACTTAAAGAAATTTGTTCAGGCTATTCACTGGAAAGTCAAATAACAAAGGTGAAGCTTAAATATTTGGGCTACATAATGAGAAGATGGAACTCACTAGAAAAGACCTTGATATTGGGAAAGATTGAAAGCAAAAGGAAAAGGAAAAACAGCAGAGGATGAGATGGATAGTGTCATGAAAACAATGAACCTGAGCTTGGACAAACTTTGAGAGATAGTGGATAATAGAAGAGCCTGGCATCGGTCATAAAGAGTCAGACAGGATTGAATGACTAAACAACTACAAAATGTTTTGCTATTTTTTATTTATTTTTTAAAAATATTTCCCTTCTAGGATTAAAACCAAGAATTGGTTTTTACCAATTTTTTGGTAAATTTCCAATTACCAAAATTGCCTCCCCAGCAAAACTGAGTATAATAGTGTATCAATAATGAGATATTCACAACACCCATGATGGTTATGAATATGCTGGTATAGTTTTGGATCACAAAATGTAGCAAACTCTCCACATGGAAGGCAGAACCAAGGTCTTTATTCAGAAACCATAACACTGAGTCCCA